>JAJEJO010000236.1:388776-407395 GCA_020662805.1 Glaucomys volans
TTATGTAGAGGGAAATGAGAGGGGGAGGGGTGGGGGTATGAAAAATGGTGGAATGAGACAAAAATCATTACCCTATGTACCTGTGTGATTAATAAAAATGATATGAATGTACATCATGCACAACCAGAGAAATGAAAATTTGTACCCCATATGTGTGCAATGAATCAAAATGAAGTCTATAAAAATAAAAATAATAATAAAAAATTTAAAAAAAAAAAACGAGTCCTTGAGAAACCAAGAAAGGAACAGAAATACAGCAACAGGTGACAAAATCTGACCGCGAACTTCCTGTGTCTCAAATCCCTTCGTAGCTGCGAAATTCTCAATTTCCAAAGCAGGTCCTCAGACAGAAGTGCCTGCTTGACCTTTGTTAGCATCTGGCCTTCTAAGAAACTGCTTCTTATGCCCTCCCTTTATTCCGGGCTCCTGAAAATCATTACAGTACAGGACAGTGAGTGGCCTGGAGGCCTTCCTGAGGCCCCCTTCGCTTGCTCCCCAAGGACACAGTACAGCCAGTCCTTTATGTCCTTCAATTATATCTCATTTTCTCCTTCCGAGTTATTCCCTTTAGTAGAACTCTCCTATTTTCTGAAAAGAACCTCTTTTGCTTTCATTTAAAGCTACACTCAAAGCCATTGACCAAACACAAGACTTGCATGTACAAGAGGAAAAAAATCTCCAGTGCTGGGAATAAAAAAGATTCCTTGAGCCACGCCGTGGTTTCAGTGTCTCAGTTTCCTCACATCAGTAGCTAAGAGGAACAGCGCATGGGCTGTCATCCAGCACCTCCTGTTCCTCTCCAAACACTCACTCCTTCCCTGGGGGACTCCAAGGTGCCCTCCATGGCAGGTACTCTCACCTGCCCGCCTGGAGCATCCTACTGTGGAATCCAGCACCTTTTTCTCTATCCCCCATGCCCAACTGAAAATATCCACGTGACATATTTGCTATCTGATGGCAGTGAACTAGCCACATATATTGGAAGCGTTAAACCTCAGTAAATTAGTCAGGCAGGTGGCACACACCTGTAATCCCAGCACTCTGAGGTTGAGGCAGAAGGATTGCAAGTCCAAAGCCAGCCTCAAGCAAAAGCAAAGGCGCTAAGCAATCCAGGGAGACCCTGTCTCTAAATAAAATACAACTTAGGGCTGGGTTTGTGGCTCAGTGGCCAAGTACCCCTACGTTCAATAAATAATAAATAACCCTCAGTAAGTTACCTCAAAGCGGTCGGGCATTACTTTAAGGAAATGTCCGTCACAGTGTAAAATTCAAGTCCACGTAAGGTTTCCAAGACGTACAATCTCCTCTGCATTTTTATGCACAAATGTTGACTTACTTTCGATCATTTGTCAGTTTATCACAGTTTTCTGAGCTTTTCAGCATCGAATATAGAGATATAGAAATTGGAAAATTAAATAATTTTGTTAGGATGGAAAAAAAAGTCATATGAGAGCAGAGAAATAGAGACATATACTGAAAGTCCTGATCAGTTCATCAACTGGAACACAGATCTGCTTTCTAAAATAGGCCAAAGATTCAACTTGGGGGTTTTATAGACTGAGAAGAGAATAAACACATATAGCAAGGCTACACGCACCTGAGATGGTGAGTTACTTAATGCTTGTTCATCTTTAAAACATTTAAATATCAGGGCAAATTCTCCCTAAAGTGCATCTGAAATTACTAATCTCACAAACACCTATCTGATTAGAAGTTCTCTGTCTCTCCAAGTTTAATGTAAATGACAGGTGTTTTGTCATATACATCTCCAAATCCCAATACATTAATAATACATAACTTGTCATAATACAGTAAATTATTGCAAGTTATAGAAAGGAGACAAATTAAAAGGCAACTCTGAAATTAGAAAATTATACATATCAAAAAATGGGCTTTTCTATTTTCTTGGAAATTCTAGATTATGATTGATGTCACTGCTCAAGTTACAACTGAAATAACCCATCTAAAGAGCAATGCAACCAGTTATGCTTGGAAACAGATAAACAGCTGTCAGCCATGTGTCGTCATGGAGCTATTATCACGTGGTGGGGTTGGGGGTAGACACAGGTCAAGCTGGACAAGCCCATGGGATTCACCCACTTGCAGAAATGTTTTTCAGTACTTAATGTACACACCATAAAAATCAATTTCTGCTTGCATCAGTGCATGAATGACCACAGAATGGGTTGGAGTAATTTGTTCTCAGCTACCCCTCAAGGATCCTGCAAAAGAACTACCAAACACAAACTCACGTTCGCTGTTGAGCCCCACTTCTCTGCCACGGTAGCAAGATCAGCCCTGACTCACCTGCTACCGAGGTGGGAGACTAGAAGTACTCAGTCTCTTTGATTAAAGCAGAAACACTTTACTAATGACATCAGTTAGCGCAGAAGAACATGCAGCTTAACCCACGTGTGACTAGAAAGTCAAAATGCAAATGTTAGAAGCATCCTTTCCCTCTGAGCACATTTTTCATTGGTGCATGTTAATTATACAAACTAGTGGGTTTCATCATGTCCTATTCGTATATACCTATAACATAATACCTCCTGTTTTCCTCCCTTCCTCCCTCCCCTTCTTTCACCTTCTTCTATCCTGGTAGCCTCCTTTCCACTTTCATGACATCCTTTCCTTTTCTTTTTTTCTTTATAGCTTCTACATATGAGAGAAAATACATGACTCCTGACTTTCTGAGTCTGGCTTACTTCATTTAAAATGATGCTCTCGGGCTGGGGATGTAGCTCAGTTGGTAGAGTGCCTGCCTTGCAAGCACTAAGGCCCTGAGTTCAATCCCCAGCACCACAAAAAAAAATAATAAAATAAATAAAATAAAATGATGCTCTCCAGTTTCATCCACTTTTCTGCAAGTGACATAGTTGCAATCTTCTTTATGTGACTGAATAAAACCCCATAGTGAGGTTGGGGGTATAGCTCAGGTGGTACAGTGCTTGCCTCCCATGCATGAAGCCCTGGGTTCTAATCCCCAGCACCACAAAAAAAAAAAAAAAAGACTCCCCTGTGTACACATATCACACTTTTTTTATCCATTCATTGGTTGACAGACACCTAGGCCAATTCCATAGCTCAGCTATCATGAACTGTGCTATGATAAAAAAGGGTATGCACTCATCTCTACCCCATGCTGACATTGATTCTTTTGGATAAATACCAAGAAGTGGTATAGCTGGATCATATGGTAGCTCTACTTTGAGTTTTTTTTTTTGAGACATCTGCATATTGATTGCCATAGTGGCTACACCAATTTACATTCCCACCAACAGCACACAAGGCTGCCTTTCCCCTCCCCGTATCCTCACCAGCATTTATTGCTAATTGTATTCTTGATGGGTGCCATTTGGCTGGGGTGAGATGGAATCTCAAGGTAGTTTTGATTTGCAAAATCAAGGCTATGGATGTTGAACATTTTCAAATAATTATTGGCTATTTGTGCTCCTTCTTTTGAGAAGTATTTGTTCAGTTAATCTGTGCATTCACTGAATGGGCTATTTGTCTATGGTGTTGATTTTTTTGTTGTTGTTGTTTTATTCTTTACAAAATCTGAATATAAATCTTCAGAGGAGTGACAGGCAAAGATTTTCTCCTATTCTGTAAGCTTTATCTTCACACCCAATTGTTTTCTTTGCTATGCAGAAGCTATTTAATTTAATGCCAGACCATTTACAGATTCTTAGGATGATTTCCTGACCTATACAAGTTCTATTCAAGAACTTTTTGTCGGAGCCTGTATGTTGAAGTATGTTGAAGTGCTTCCCCTATACTTTCTTCTAGTAGTTGCAAAGTTTCTGGTTTAATTTCTAGGTCTTAGATCTATTTTTAGTTGATTTTTAACATAGAGATAGGGATCTAGTTTCATTCTTCTCCATAGGAATATCCAGTTTTCCCAGCACCATTTGCTAAAGAGGCTGTCTTTTCTCCAAGATATATTTTCGGTGTCTTTGTCAAAAATCAGAGGACCATAGTTGAGAGGGTTTATCTCTGCGTCTTGTATTATATTCTATTAGTCTATGTGTCTGATTTTATTCCAGTATCATGCTGCTTTTGTACTACAATTTGAAATTGGGTATTGTGATGCCTCCAGCATTGCTCTTTTGTATCAAGATTACTTTGACTATTCTAGATCTTTTGTTCTTCTATATGAATTTTAGAGATTTTTTTCTATTGTTGTGAAGAATATCATTGGTATTTTAATGGGGATGAATTGAATCTTTAGATTGTTTTTGGTAATATGGTCATTTTGCCTATCCATGAACATTGAAGTACTTACCCTCTTTTCAGTACTGGGGATTAAACCCAGGGCATTCTACCACTGAGTTATACTTCACGCCCTTTTTATTTTTTACTTTGAGAAAGGATCTTGCTAATTTGCTGAGGCTGGCCTCAAACTTTATGATCCTCCTTCCTCAGTCACCCTAGTCACTGGGATGACAGGCATGTACCGTTTAGCCAGCTTTTTTCCTCTTCCAGTGTCTTCTATTTCTTTTTGCAGCATTCTGTAATTTTCTTTATAGAGGTCTTTTACCACCTTTTGTTAGGTTTATCTTATGTGTTTTTTAGGCTACTATGAATGGAATTGTTCCCCTGATTTCTTTCTCAGTGAGTTGATTATTAATGTATAGAAAAACCATTTTTTTGTATGTTGATTTTGTATCTGCTACTTTGCTAAATTTGTTTATCGGTTCTAAAAGTTTTCTGATGGAGTCTCTAGGGTCTTTTGATATAGGCTCATATAATTCACAAATAGGGATAATTTGATTTTTTTCTTTCCCTATTTGTATCCTTTTATTCTTTCTCTTGACTAATTGCTCTGGCTAAAATTTGAAGTATATTGAATAGGAATGATGAGAGTGGACCTCCTTGTCTTGTTCTTGATTTTTGAGGAAATGTTTTCAGTTTTTCCCTATTCAATATTATGCTAGTTTTGGTTTTTCAAATATAGCCTTTATTATTATTTTATTATCATATATTACTTATATATTAATATATTATTATTATATTATGGCAAGCTCTTTCTAGTCCTAGTTCTTGTAGGGTTTGTGTGTGTGCGTGTGTGTGTGTGTGTGTGTGTGTATCAAAAGCTTTTTCTGCATCTATTGAGAAGATCATATGATTTTTATCTTTGATTCTATTTATGTGGGAAATTACATTTATTGATTTTTGTATGTTGAACCATTCATCTATAGAATGAAACCAACCTGACCGTCGTGTATGATCTCTTTAATGGGTTGTGAATTCAGTTTGCAAGTATTTTATTAATCATTTTTGCATCTATATTAAGAACATTGGTCTGTAATCTTTCTTTGATGTGTCCTTATCTGGCTTTAGAATCAGTGTGATTTTGTCTTCATAGAAACCGTTTGAAAGCATACTTCCTTTTGTGTTTCATGGAATAATTTGAAGAGCACTGGCATTAATTTTTCCTTAGGGGTCTTGTAAGAAGAAAGAAATCCATTCAATCCTGTAGTTTTCTTTTTTGGGAGGCATTTTATTAAGTTTTAATCTCATTGCTTGTTATTGATCTTGGTTCACATAAATGTCTAGAAACTCATCCATTTTTTCTAGACGTCCCAATTTATTGGAATTTAATTTTTAAAAATAGTCCCTAAAGATCCTCTGGGTTTCTGGAGTAGCTATTATAGTATCCTCTTTTATATCTCTAATTTTATTAATTTGGGTCTGCTCTCTCTTTTAGTTTTTCTAAGAGTTCACCTATCTTATCTTTTTAAATAAATAACTCTGTTTCATTGATCCTTTGAATTGTTCTTTCATTCTATTTTTCATTAATTTCACATCTGACCTTTATTTAAATCCTTCCACTAGTTTTGGAATTGGCTTGTTCTTGTTTTACTAAGTCCTTGAGATGTGTCATTAGGTTATTTATTTCAGACTTTTCAGATTTTTTAAATATAGATACTTAAAGTTCTAAATTATCCTCTTAGAATGCCTTTGCAATATCCCATAGATTCTTGTATGATGTGTTTCTAATCTTACTTGATTCTAAAATTTTTTAAATTTCTCCCTTAATTTCTTGGATGACCTATTCATCATTCAAAAGTATATTTTTCAATCTCTATTTGTTTATATGGTGTTATGGTTTGAATATGAGGTGTCCCCCAACAGTTCACATGTGAGAAAATGCAGGAAGATTCAGAGAAGAAATCATTGGGTTGTAAGAGTTTTAACTCAATCAGTGAATTAATCCCTGATGGGATTAATTGAAGTGATAGGGTGTGGCTGGAGGAGGTGGGAATTGGGGCATGGCTATGGGATGGATATATATATATATATATTGTACTTGGAGAGTGGAGACTCTCTCGCTCTCTGCTTCCTGATGATGCCAGATGCTTCCCTCTGCCATGCTCTTCCACCATGATGTTCTGCCTCACCTTGAACTCCAAGGAATGAAGCCAGCCTTCTATGGACTAAGACCTTTGAAACCGTGAGCCCTCAAATAAACCTTTCCTCCTCTATAATTGTGCTGAGTCACAATAGTGAAAAAGCTGACTAAAACATATGGTATGGGTAGCTTTTCTATAGTTTTTTCTGCATTTTTGTTATTCCATTGTGATCTGATAAGATGCTAAGAATTAATTTTCTCTCTCTCTCTCTCTCCCTCTTTGTATCTGTAAAGATTTGCTTTGTGGCCTAATGTGCTCTATTTTGCCAAAGTACCATGAGCAGCTAAAGTACTCAGATGTTGTTGGATAAAATATTCTGTAGATGTCACTAAATTTATTTGCTCAGTACTATGGTTTAAATGTCATATGTCTTTGTTGATTTTCTTTCTGAATTATCTATCTATTGATGAGAGTGTTTTATTAAATTCACCCACTATTATTGTATTGGGATCTAACTGTTCCTTTTTGTCATGTATTTTTTTTAATGAAACTGAGTTCAATTGTGTTGAGGCATAAATATTTATAATTGTTATACATCTTGTTGGATTGTTCCCTTTACCATCGTATAGTCACCTTCTTTATTGTTTCTAATTTTAGCTTGAAGTCTGTTCTGTTGGATACGAGAATAGCTGTTTGTACTTGCTCTTAGATTCCATTTGCATAAAATATTATTTTCCATTCTTTCACTTTCCAAGTGTAAATGTATTTGTCAATGAGGTGTGTTCCTTGCAGCCAACAAAAAGTTGGGTCCTGGTTTTTAATCCAATCGCCTGTCTATGTCTTTTAATTGAAGAACTAAGACCTTTTACATTCAGTGGTATTATAGAAAGGTATGTATTACTTCCTGTCATTTTCTTTTATTTCTAAAATTTTAGTCATTTTAAATTCTCATTTATCTATTCTTCTAATGAGATTTATTCTTTCCCATGTTCTCCTGGTTGTTTTTATCTTCTCTGTGTAAGATTCCTTTAATTACCTTCTATAGTACTGGTTTAGTGGTCATGAATTCTTTTGTTTATGCTTATCCAGAAAGGTCTTTATTTCTTCTTTGAGTCTGAAGGATAGTTTTGCTGAATATAGCAATCCAAGCTGAGAGTTACTTTCTTTTAGTGCTTGAAATACATCATTCTACACCCTCCTGGTTTTCAGCTATTCCACTGAGAAATCTCCTGTTAATCTAATGGGTTTGCCTTTTTCAATGATGTGGTATTTCTCTGTTACAGCTTTTAATACTCTATTTATTCTGAATTCCTGGCATTTTAATTATATGTCATGAAGAAGTTTTTCTTCTGTTTATATCCATTTGGGAATCTAAAGATCTCTAGTACCTGAGTGTTCATCTTATTCCCAAGATTTGGGAAATTTTCTGTGATTATTTTACTGAATAGGTTTTCAATGCCATTAGTCTGTATCTCCTTCTTCAAGTCCTAAGAGTCTTAAGTGAGGTTTTTAATGTCACTCCAGAGGAGTCTTAAGTGAGGTTTTTAATGTCACTCCAGAGGTCTTATATATTCTCTTGTTTTTTAAATTGCTGTTTGAATGTTTTAGTTCATCCACTTGTCTTCAAGCGCTGAAATTCTATCTCCCGCTTGATCTAGTCTGTAGGTTATGCTTTCAACTTAGATTTTAATTGACTTACTGAGATTTTCATTTCCAAAATTTCTGATTCATTCCTTTTTGATATCTCTACTCTTTATTGAATTTCCCATCCATACCCAGTATTGTGTCCCTTAATTCATTCAGTTGTCTTACTGTTTTATTTTGGAATTCATTGATCATTTTCATAATCATTCTTTTGAATACTTTGTTTCATCCACTTCAATATCTTTGAAGTCAATTAATGGAAAATTATGAGCATTAGGAGGTGTCATGTTGACTTATTTTTCATATATCTTATAATTCTAAGAGATTTTTTACATACCTGTTGGGTCAGATTTCCTTTCAACTTTTATGTGAGGGTTTTGTATGGTACAGAATTCTCTTGATGATGTATCAGATATCAGATTATTGTGAGTTATTTAATATAATTCAAGTGGGTTGTGTAATATCATTTCTGTGCTACTTCTTTGGTGATTACTGGTATATTTTGACACAGTGTACACTGTGTTGAAGTTTGAGGAGCTTGCTTTCTCTGTAGATCTCACAAGAGTGTCATCTTTCTAGGAGATTAGGAAATTGTATCATAGATAGTAGATTAGGCAATTGTGTCATAGATATCAGAATACAGGGAGTGCAATCTCTGTAGCTACGTCTCTGGTCTTGTCAACACTGTATTTCTAAAAGGATATGCAGTGGTCTACCTTGAGGCCCTTCATAAGTTCACAGTCTTGGTGCTGTTTTTCTGCTTTTGTTATAAGCATGTAAGTCCAAGAGCTGGTCTTCAGGACTCCCAGTTATGCCTATTGGGTTCTGGTTGTTAGTTCAGGGTTTTTATCTCCCCTGTTCTTTGTGTTAAAGTTTGAGCAAGGTTGGGTTGTGTAAGGAGTAAGGTGCACTGTCACTTAGATCTGTGAGTGTAATTAAACAGAAAAGCCACTACTCACGAACTTGGAATATCACTCAGGATCCCCATCATGTTACAGAAAGAGGGAAAAAGCAATAGCAACAACAAACACCAGTGAACCAGATACAGTGTTAGTAAACACTGCACGTTAACTACAACATCCACAATATCCCATCTTCTGGGCCAATGCTGATCTCTGCTGTGCATCTGGATCATGGGCCCCAAGAATCCCTATTTCTAGAGCAGAATAGGGATCATCTCCTCATGGGTGGAGGCTGTCATGGCAGGTCCCAACCACTTCAATGACCATTACGACTATGGTCTTCTGAGATCCAGTCTCTGCATATAATCCTGCCCACCTCGTTCATATTCCTGACCCCTCCAGCTGGTCTCCTATGCCACCAGACTCAAAGGGAAAGCACACTCCACTCCTCTCTGTTTCTCTGACCTAAATCCAAACATATTCAATCTTCTTTATGCCTGTTTGTTTCAATGGCATTCTGTCAGGGACATCCTGGGCACACAGTAGGCACCAGCTAAGAGAGTGTGGCAATTTGCTGTGATCTTCAGGGTTCCTACAGCAGCAAGCTTCCTGCCTCAGCTCTTTACTCACAAGTTGAGAAATGTGGAACACTTCCCAAACACCAGCTCACTATGCAACCTCTGAATCAGCTAAGTTCAGACTGCCTTTCTGTTCTATAACTACTTCTGTGCCAAATTTGTCCACTGTGTTTCCTTCTCTTTCCATCTGTGTTACCCATCCCCTCTGGTGCCCCAGCACCACCACTGCCACAGCCTTGGTGCCAAGGTACACTTTCCTGCCATCTGTTCAAAAGACTGTAATCTCTGGGTCTCTCCAAGTCTCTGACTGTCCAGTATTGCGTTTCAGTGAATTCCCTCAATCGCCCACTCTCTGAGTAGCTATTCTCAATTCTAAGCTACAGAGAAACTGGAAAGTGCAGTCTACCTCTGCTCCACCATCTTGGCTCTCCTCCACTTTGAGCATTTTAATAAAGATGTGCAGAAGGACACCTGATTAGCAGTGACCGCCAAGGCAGGCAGCAGAGAGAAGGAGAAGCACTCATGTCCCAGGTCTTACTTCAAGTACTTTGTTCCCATCCTAGGCACTGAGGAGAAACTCCAGAAATTCCATCACAGGATGGCCTTTCAGTTTGCATTGTGCAAGCCAAACTCTTCCTTCTATGCCATCTCTACCAGGCTATTAGGAGCATGAATGTGATGGTGGAAATTCCTTAGACCCTGAGGACAGGGACCTATCAAGGTATAGCAGAAAGCTAGAACCATATATCAATGATTATATAAATTTAACTTATCCATTTTAAGGAATACACTTCCCATGCTTCCTTTGTAAGCCATGGTTTTGAAAGCTGTCTAATGCTATGGGTAAATGCTTGCAACAATGTTTTTAGAAAAAACAGGATATGAAACTAAGCACAGTATGACTTTTGAAAAATAGCAAACAATTGTAAGTCAAGATTTTAGTAATGGTTATCTTAGATTTTAAGTAACAATTCTTTCTTTCTTCATTGTTTTCTATATTTGAAATCAAAAATTAAAATTACATAAAATACCACTACAAAAGAGGAGAATATTATATGACTCACAAATTTTATGGATACAGTAAGAATCCCTATCATATTACATCATCGGGGCTGGAGTTGTGGCTCAGTGGTGGAGCACTTGCCTAGCACATATGAGGCAATGGGTTCAATTCTCAGCACCACATATAAATAAATAAAAATTAAAAAAATAAATAAAAATAAATAAAAGTAAAAAAAATTATATCATCTACCACAAGATCATGACAGTTAGCTAAGACAATGAATTACATGCTAAAACTTTTATTTTCAACAATTGTATAACAGATTATTATTTCAAAAATATGATTTCTTAGCCACTGTCAGCTTGCAATTGTCACTACAAAGACATGAGGAGAAATCCCCCAAATAAATTGGCCATGAGGGTACTATGTTACTTCGGGTTTAGTCTCTGAGGTCTTCAAAGAAGCCCAATTCAGCAATTTGTAGTCATTGAAAGA
The DNA here is from genome assembly GCA_020662805.1 of Glaucomys volans. Taxonomy (NCBI): domain Eukaryota; kingdom Metazoa; phylum Chordata; class Mammalia; order Rodentia; family Sciuridae; genus Glaucomys; species Glaucomys volans. The sequence goes on from JAJEJO010000236.1 coordinate 399,755, forward strand.
GAAATGTATTCTTGGCAGGTGCACCTCAAAGAATAGGGAAGAGAATAAAAGTCACAACTCCCCTAAAAGCTCCTCCAAAGCCCATTCTGCTTCTCAATTCTGTTTAGGAAACTCTCACACCAAACGTTCAGACTCCTTCCTTAGCCCACAACAAGGACCTTCTATCCCTCTGTCCCTAGAAGGATTTCTTCTTGGGGTTTAACCTAGTCCTTTTCCCAGGGAGCCTGAAGTTTTTCTCTTTGGCCAGTAGGGGGCAGGGGCCTCTGGGAAAGGAGGAATCTGACCAATAAAGGAAATTCTATAGCCAATGAGGGAATGTTGTAAACTCTTAGGGCAGATTGGCTATGTCCCAGCAAATAAAGACCAACTCCACCTCAAAACAATCAACTAGATCCCTTTGCTATTTTACAGATGAATTAAATTACCCGTTTGTGTAGTCCATTGTTTCTGACTTCATCAATTCAAGTTGCAAACTTGGTCAACACAAGTTTGTTCCAGAACAATACAGGAAGCCTACTCTTGAAACTTTTTTAGAGAATATCAAAATTCCAATGACACCCACAGAAAAATCAGAGTTTCCAAGGAGGAAAGGTAGAACTGGTGAAATTACTGGACTGTCACCACATCACAAAAAAGTTAGTGACTTCTAAAATCACGTTCTTTTTGAAGCTAGAACAATATCTAGGCTATTAACTTAAAGTTATTAATAGTTCTACACTGTTAAATGGCACCAAGAATTATGACTCATAATAGAAACATCATTTTGCTGACATTAATAGCATTCTCTGGGTTGTAGAAAGCAATGCATGTTTCTTGTTAAAATGAGATGAAAAGACTTTGCATGAAGTTTTGATATTTTTACAACTTTCAGAGGCACTTTAGAATTCATTTTATTTGTTTGATTTTGTATAATCACATTAATTTTAATAAAGTTTCTTAAAAATTCCAATTTCCCATTACACAGTTCACAGTAATAACAGGTGAAAAGAACAAAATCTTGAAGAATAAATGGGTCTCCTTACCCTGCCTGTGTTGCTACTGTAAGTCAAAATGTGGACGTGACACTTAACAATGACAAACTGTTTTTAATAAAGTGGTCACTACTGCCTCTGAGTGCTGGGTTATTTTTAGAGTTTAAATTTCATTAAATTCAAGTCCTCTCAGCTCAGTGCTAGAGAATTTCAAGACTGACAGGGCACATATCATTTCAAGTTGAAGTTTTGAACAAAAGATTATAGTCTAGGAACATGAAGAGTGTATTTGATTGAGAGAAAGGATGCCAAAAAACTCATAAACGTACACAGTTGACTGGCTTTGTCCATAAAATATGTGTTCCACAAGCCAGCCTGGCACTCAGTGTATTTCATCCAAGAGATGTTCCTTGGCCGCCATGTTCTCTGTTGGCATCATTCCCACCTCCAATCACTGGAGACGGGGCCAGGCTCACAGTGATCATCGGTCATGAAGCACTCCTGTGGAAAGAGAGGCACTCTTTTTAAATCAGCACACTGAAATTGGGATTCATTGTTTGAGCATTTCTCATAGCAGAGTGGAAGTATAATTTAGTTGGACAAAAATTAAAATTAGATGACGGTTCTGAGAGATGATCTAAACAAGAGTCATGGCACGTCACTGGCCCTACAAACCACACACTCTTACTGAGAATTACCAGCCAACAATGTGGTTGGCCCAAATCAGACCCAACACAACTAGTATAATATTGGATTGGTTTTATAAAAAGATGATTCAAGGTGCCCTGCTCTTTTCTTAGCTCTAAAATGCACAAAATGCACAAAGAAAATAGAGAGTAAGGATAACTAGATCTTTGAAGAAAGTAGGAAACAGTAAAATAAACAAATCCTGGAGACAGCAGGAAACCTTGGGGAGAGCCAGCTACACTTAGATTTCTTCAAAGTGAAGAAACACCCATGGACAAGTTCATGACCTTTGCATAGTACAAAAATATCTACATGTCTGGTTGGGTTGGGGGATGCAGAAGCCCCTCTGATCCCACTGGGCATCACAGAGTGGTTGGACCAGGAAGAGTGGGAAGGAATAAATCAAGCACCCAACCCAGGTATTCAAACAGACATGAACAATATGGACCCTAAGAAAGCTCAAGAGAAAAAAATAAAGTGACTTAAAAATAATAGATATAAAAATAAATTCAAAAGCTTTTTCTTTGAAAATAAATTGAAATTCACACACACACACACACACACACACACACACACACACCATTACCTTATCTATCAGTTCTCAACATGAGCAATTTTACCCCATTGCAACCCCAGGGGACATTTGGCAATGTCTGGAGATATTTTTGTCACAACTGAGGAAGGGGTTGCTACTGGCATCTGGTGATTGGTGATCAGGGAGACCACTAAACATGCTCTAATACCAGACAGTCCCCCACAACAAAGAATTACAGATTTGACCCAAAATGTCATTACTGCCAAGGTTCAGAAACACTGATCTAATCCAAATCAAGAAAAAGGGTAGAAAATAACATAAATAAGAATGACAATGGGGCTGGGGGTGTGGCTCAGTGGTAGAGCGCTTGCCTAGCATGTGTGAGGGACTGGGTTCGATTCTCAGCACCACACATAAATAAATTAATAAAATAAAGGTCCATCAACATCTTTAAAAAATATTTTTAAAAAAGGAATGACAATGCAGAAATAACCTGACTTGAAGATGTGAAGATGTTTTTAAAATCATAAAATGCTTTACTCAAATCTAAGCAAAATGACTTTAAGATCTGTATGAACCTTACCCACAGTGGCACCTGCTTATAATCCTGGGTGCCCCGGGGAACCTGAGGCAGGTAGGTCACAAGTTTGAGGCCAGCCCGTGTAACTTAGCAAGACCCTAGGTCAAAATAAAAATAAAGAGGGTTGTGGGTGTGGCTCAGTGGTAGAGTACTTAACCTTGCATGTGCAAGGCCCTGGGTTCAAATCCCAGCACTGGAAACAAAGGAGAAAAGAAACCAAACAGAACTGATGATATTCTTAGAAAATATTCATTACTGAAAGATACTGCAGAAGAGAAAGTGTTTCTCAACAAAGATGACACAGAGAAAATATGCAGAAAGAGAAAGAGATAGGAATAATTCTATCTACATATTAAGGAAGAGATTGTTTCAATGTTATTTAAATTAGTACAGAGAAAGGAGGAAACCTTCCTCTTTTTTTCCAAATTGGAATTACATTTAATACCAAAATCTGACAAAGGAAGTCCCTGGGAAAGGAAATTACAGAGCAGTTTTAATTATAAATACAATGCAATAAAATATTAACCAGAGGATTCTATCAGCACTTTAATGATAAATAATGGCCAGGTGAGATTCATATTGGTGATGGAAGTTTCAGAGCCAGGAAATCTACTAATATAATTTAGCATTGTAATAAATCATGCAAAGATAATATAATCACCTTTACTATTTCTGAAAGGCATTTGATAAAATTCAACATCTGTCCTTTTAAAAAAGAAGAGATACTTGTTTTCACATCATATTTTATGTACCTTAAAGGAAGTACATACATATATTTATACAGTTATGTTCAGTTAATTGTAAAAGCACCCACTAAATATACCTCTCCTTTTTTTTTTTCTAGTTTAACCATAAAGAAGAGAAAACCTCTTCCCCAAACTAGGTTATTCCAAATATCTTGTAGCCCAGGACACAGACATTACTCCAGAAATGAGCAAATAATACCAATAAAGCCCGGGGGGTTCTGTCACCTAGAATGGCACGTTATACTCAGAGTGACTTTTCCTGCCATGGTGTCTTCTTAGTGGGACTTCGGATTTCTGACTGCAGAGTGGCCCAAGCCTTTAGAATCCAGTGAGATGTTATTTACCAAAGTATAGGAAGAGTTCCAGTCCTGTGAGCTAAGAGGGTAAGAACAGAATTCAGAGTAAAATCTAAGACTTAATCGTTGGATCCCACCAAGTGTTGGGAATGTAGGGCTGTAGTCTCACCCTTGCCTTCAGAATTAGTTAATGCATAATTTGCAGAGGGTCTGTGAGACCACCCCATTTGTCAGGCACAGACTCCAAGTCACTCTGGGCTTAAAGGCCATTGAAAAGACTCTATCTGAGCCGGGTGTGGTGGCACACGCCTGTAATCCAAGTGACTTGGGAGGCTGAGGCAGGAGGATCGCGAGTTCAAAGCCAGCCTCAGCAACTTAGCGAGGCCCTAAGCAACTCAGTGAGACCCTGTCTCTAAATAAAATAAAAAATAGGGCTGGGGATGTGGCTCGGGGGCGGGGGTTCCTGGGTTTAATCCCCGGTTCCAAAAAAAAAAAAAAAAAAGACTCTATTTGTCCTTCTGGGAGGTGAGAACAACATCCTCCATCGTGTTGCTCAGATCTCGTATCTCAACCAAGACTTCTGCTTGTCTGCAACCTCGTTACGTGTAGAAATAAAAACTGCACACGTTGGATATTTTAAGCCCAGCAATGCTTAAGAGAAATTGCCTTCTACTAAATAATTTCCTTGATTTTTGTGTCCTAATATACCTCAAAACCCAAATCTCAGATGACAAGATTCAAATGAAGGTGCAAATACCCAGGATCCCAGGAGGGACAGACATTCTTCTTGAGTCCAGGGCTTTTGAACCTTGGGTCTGTTTCACCCTTTGGATCTCTTTGGTTCTGTTGAGACCAAGTCCTGCTAACCCCTGCTCTGCTTCCTCCTCCTGCTCCTTCTGTCCTTTTCAGCTCCTTTTCTTCCCCTTCATTTTTTATTCTCTTCAACCAAGTACAGAGCTCCCTGTTCTTGGGGATTTCTAGGACTTCTCTGAGAGCTGGTGAGGGATGACAGGTTCCCTGTCTCTAAAGAGCTTCCAGTTTAAGTGGGAGAACAAGACTCCAGAGGACGAGATGGAAGAGGACCAAGAGAACCCATACTGAGTAGGCTGACCCTAAGTCTGGCGCGGTCAGGTCCTCCTTAGACAGCAGCAGAGAGAGGTAGAGCAGCCCCTAGGCAGGCAGGAACTCAGTCCAGGGCTGTGGCAATGTGAAATAGTCAGAGATGAGGGTCAACGATCAAGGTGGTCCTAGGGTTTTTCTAATATGCAACAATCCTGCTTCCTTTGAGCCCTCAATTGTGTTTTTGGAGCTAAAACTCAAAAGGGGTTGCTATAACCATTAGGCATAAAAGAGCACAATTCTAGGGAGTGTTGTCTTGGCACTGCCCCAGAAATCCACAATCACACTTAAGGTGTCAACCTCACTCTGATGGAAGGACATGCAAAGGAGCTGGGACATGGATATCACATCCTTGGGAAGTTCTAAGAACTCTGCTGTCCAAGAACTACACTGGAACAGCCAAACCAGCCCTGCCTCTCCATCCTCATCCCAAGCAGGTTCCAAAGAGCCCTATCAAGGCCCTAACGGAGTTGTCATTTTAACACTACTCCCAGGGTACAATTTCTTGATTGGCCCCTAGTATGGTTTGGATCTGGACTGTCCCCCCAAAGGCTCTTGTGCTGAAGCCTTGTCTCCTCAGTGCAACAATGTTCAGAGGGGGGACTGTTGGGTAGTGACTGGTCCCCGAGGACTCTGACCTCATCCAAGGATTAACCCACCCATGGGGTTCTTATTAAATGAACTGTTGGGAGGTGGTGGGCCCAGTTGGAGGAAGTAGGTCACTGTGGGCATGTCTTTGTTTTTTTTTTTTTGGAACCAGGGATTGAACTCAGGGACACTCGGCCACTGAGCCACATCCCCAGCCCTATTTTGTATTTTATTTAGAGACAGGGTCTCACTGAGTTGCTTAGGGCCTCGCTAAGTTGCTGAGGCTGGCTTTGAACTCGCGATCCTCCTGACTCAGCCTCCCGAGTTGCTTGGATTACAGGCGTGCGCCACCATGCCCGGCTTGTGGGCATGTCTTTGAAGGACAGATTTTTCCCAGGTTGCTTCTTCGCTCTCTCTTTGCTTCCCACCTGAGCAGCTCTGCCCTACCTGTGCTACTGACATGATGTTCAGCCTCACCACAAAGCACAGCAATGGGTCCAAGTGACTACAGACAGACACCTCTTCAGCAGCAAATTAAAATCAACATTTCTGGGCCAAAAGGTGGTTCCATTCCAAGTTTTCTGAGGAATCGAGAGAAGAATGGAGGAACCTTAGATTATGTAGAGGGAACTTTAGATTATGTAGAGGGGGCGGTGGTATAAAAAATGGTGGAATGAGACAGACATCATTACCCTATGTACATGTATGATTACACGAATGGTGTGAATCTGCATCGTGCACAACCATAGAAATGAAAAGTTGTGCCTCATTTGTGTACAATGAATCAAAATGCAGTCTGTAAAAATAAAAAAAAAACAGAATTAACATTTCTTCCTTCACTTTGTTTTTCTCAGGCATTTTGTCATAGCAGTGGAAAGCTAACACAACCCCCTAATGTTTTTTTTCACAGATTAAGACTACATTTCTGCTTAAACTAATAGCTCAGATGTCTCCAACAGTCCCTTTTAAATACCAGATAGCATTTTCGGATATTGTTAATTAACCAAGTTATTGTTGAGAAAATCTGAATAAGGCCTATTAAATCTAATAAACCCAATGAAAACAAAAGACCCACATTTGTCTCCTACAAACACATACTCCTTCCATGCTCAGCAGAGAATATCTCCTTTTGGACGTTAAATCAACAAGTTATGGGTGCTAGAGATGAAAGGTGAGAGAATGCTGAGCAAACTAGGAAAAACAAAAGACCAGCAAAAAATAACACAAGAACAACAACCCCTCACCAGAATACTGCCACAGCCACCCACGGATGGTCTTTGAGAGGCAGTTTGTTCTCACAGAGGCAAGTTGGCAACTGATGGGAAAGAAATGAGTGAAAATTGCATAGGAGATGGGTGGCATTTAAAATCTATAATTTTCCTATTTTGGAAAAAAAAAAGCTACTTTCTGAAACATGAGAAGACAAAAGATGAATGTTAGTTTAGATGCAGCAGAAAGTTGTGCTTTATTTCCCATCAGCATTTTTTTCATTTCTGGTGGTTGGAAATGTTCTCTCCAGATCGGATTTACAAAACCTGTTGCCTGCTTTCAAAATAATCCTCTCACCCCACTCCCTAAATGTGGCTAAATCAAAAGAGGAGGGAGTTCCAATCCCCTGGACAATTAAACACAGAGAAATCTGCACTATCTACCTGCAAACAGTGTCTTCAACAGCGTGGAGCTCCGAGCAGTTCATCTACAGGTGTCCTGATATGTGACCCCAAAACACTGGATTTGGTCCATCTGAGAGCAATAGGTGTGGCTCCACACATCATTGCTCCTAGAGGATTGGAATTTTGCTCACTTTAAGTTAATGTTTTTATTTTAATTTAGCAAAAATTTTTGTAAACACATGTAAAGCAACAAAACAAGAAAATGAAAAAACGCACCCAATGCAAACAGAAATAAGTCCATATTTAAATAATTACATAACCAACCCTCAGACTGAAGCCACTTCCACTTCCAACCACAAGGTGGCGGCAGGAGCCTACTCATTCAACACAGAGGCGCCCGGTGCCCTGGGAATTGCTGAATACACGTTAAAACCGTGTTTTAACACGGTTGTGACATTTTCCCTCCTCAGGTCAAGCTTTTTTTTTTTTTTTTTTTTTTTTTTTTA
>JAJEJO010000236.1:407495-471262 GCA_020662805.1 Glaucomys volans
TGAATGAATGTTTTCTGAATGCTCCCCTACAGGAAATCCACAGATTCTTGGTTTTAACACAAACCTCACAAGGTGATCTCAACACCATTAGGCCTTTCAAAGATGGCAGGACCTGAGTAGGTCCCTGGCTTAGTCTCACGCTGTATTTTCTGGGACTCCTCCAAAACAACATGATCCTGGAACTTTTTCAGATGAGAATAGTCTAGAATAGGCGTCTATGTGATAAACTGCACGAATGGCAGTGTCCTCACAGGCCAGCTGGAGTGGCCTGGGTGCCGGCCAGGTTCCCTCCTATTCTGCGAGGCTGCTGACCCAGACCTCCCACCACCACCTCACCTCCACACAGCCCCTACTCTGACCCTTCAGAAGGGAAGTCCCCTCCGACTTGCCCAGGATGGGCTTTTGGAGACTTGACATACGGAACTGCCAGCCCTGTTCTCTCTGGGTGAGGTTTGGTACCTACTTCCCTAACATCAGCCAAGCTCCCTCCTGAGCTGGCTCTTTTTGCTCCCAGCATGCCTATCATTGGTTACTGGAGCTGAACCTTACTACCATTTTTCTTTAAGAAATTCATTTTAGTGTAAGTCAATAAACATCAATTTTCTTGAACACATACCAGATTGGTGTATCATTAAGAATATATATTTATTTTAGCTCAATGAAATTTTGTGTATAGGTATGTCTCATTCATTCCAAGCATAATCTTTCATTCTTCTCTCCACTCAGAAAAATAGAGTCCACTCTGCACCTACCTTCTCACTAGACTCCTTCTCCACCAATGCTGTGTTCTGTTAACTGCTCCATGTCACCTCCATTAAATATTATCGTGCCCCTTTGTGGTTCTTGGGAACCAGACTGTCTAGGTTGATAATCCTAATTTATAAATTTATCAGCAGAATGCCTTTGGGCAAGTGTCCTAATGTAGCTACAAGAGCACCAAATCGGAGGCCTGTGGGGGACTAACTGAGATCAAAGCACTTGGCACAAGGCCAGGACAGAGCAAGTGCTGAGCGAGCGGTCACTGGTCACATCCCTAGTGTTCTGCATGTCGGGAGGTGAACTCCCCATTTGTAATGAAGCAAGTCTCTTCATCCTGATGCGTTGACATCGGGGACCTTGCTAACTTAGAGAGACCAGCTCTGTCAGGCCGGCAGGCTCCTACAGAGAGTGACAGACTCATCTAGGAGTGTGCCTGTCATGGATGACCCAATGCTCCCAGAGCCCGATCAGAGACGCGTCCTTTACGGAGTTCCCACAGGGCCTCTCCTGCAGGCCCTCGTTCCCTGTCCTAATCACACCAGGGCCAGGCATGAGCAGCTGGATAGAGCCCCTGCACCCCGGAGCCCCTGAAACTACTCAAACTAGCCAATCCTAATCCTGCAAGCCCTGCCTCACCCAGCCCTCCCCATGGAAACCACAATAGTCTTTCCTTGATGTTTTTAAACTAATGCATAAAAATTGTACATATTCATATACGGTGGGCATAGTGTGGTATGTGGACACATGTATACAAAGTGCAGGGGCTAATTAGCATGTCTGCCACCTCCAACGTTCATCATCTCGGTGTTGGAAACATTGAAAGCCTCTCCTCATATTATGCTCAGTGAAATAAGCCAATCCCAAAGAACCAAAGGTGGAATGCTTTCTCTGATATGCAGGTGCTAATTTACAATAATGGGGGAGCGGAGAATAGAGGTATTTTGGACTAGACAGAGAGGAATGAAGGGAGGGGAGGGGGCATGGGTGTAGGAATGATAGAAGAATGAATTGGACATTGTTACCCTATCTGCATATATGATTACATAACCTGTCTAACTCTACACCATATACACCCAGACAAATGAGAAGTTATACTCAATGAACGTATGATGTGTCAAGCTGTGTTCTACTGTAATACATAGTTAATTAGAACAAATAAGAAATATATTTTTTAAAAAAGAAATCAATAGAAAAGAGAATCATGTTCACATATTATCATGACATAACAATTCCTAAAATTAATATATAGTAATAAAAACCTGATCAAAATCAAAAAAAGAAAAAAGAAAAAGAAAGCCTCTTCTCAAGCCCACCACGGAGGCTCTCGCTCACTCACATTCCCCCTCACTCTCTGCCCTGACCACCCCTGGCACTTCCCCACGTGCCCCAAAGGGGGCAGTGTGTCCCTACTCTGCACCGCTGTCACAAGCTGCCTTTTCAGCGTCCCTCTGGCAGCCATCCCCTGATCTGGTGGCCTCACCATACCTGAATAATGATAATACCTACCTTTTAAAATATTTTAACAAGACAGCATTGAAATAATTGAAATTTTCAATGTTATCAAAATAAAATTCTACACGATTACCAATAAAATGCAAAGGATTAATATTTTAGATCTACCAGGAGCTAAACACAACTGTGTGGTTTGAGAAATACAGTAATGCTTGAATAATCTTCAGACTTCATGGTCTCGTTCCCCCTTAGAAGAACCAGGTACACTTGCAACATAAATCGCACGGAGTCTGTTTTTGGTGTAATCAAAGAGGCACAAGGAAATGAGGAGACGGCAGAAGGACAGATGAACTCCAGGAAGAGATTTCCACTATTGCTGGAATCGAACAGTTTTCTTTTTTCTCATTGCATTCTTTATTCCACCCAACTACGTTTTCGCAATCATAATTTGGAGATTTATAAAGATATAAAAGTCACTGTTGTAAAATCAGGACTTTCTTAACTCAAGTAAATCATTGACAGCTGACAAAACTTTTATGCTCCAGAGGAACAAAGTTTGAGTCTCTACTGCACACAACTATGAAAGACATGAAGCAATGTTTATACTTGGAAAACTCAACCATATATGTGGGCAACTTGTGTTTGGGTTGTTGACTAACCAGGCCTAGTCACAACCCAGGAAATTGTTTACATAAATTTTTTTTTCTTTTCTTTCTTTCTTTATTTTTTTAATTAATTTATTTTTTTTCACACAGTTCATATAATCTTACATATACATAGGGCAATGCTGTGTGTCTCAGTCTACTTTTTTCCTTCCCCCATCCCCTCCCGTCCCATTTTCCTCCACACCATCCTTACTTCCTCCATTCTTTCCTATCCCCCCATGACCCCTGCCCCCACCCCCCGTTATGTATCAGAATCCAGAGATCAGAGAAAACATTCAGCCTTTGGTTTTTTGGGCTTAGCTTATTTCACTTAGCATGATATTCTCCAACTCCACCCATTTACCAGCAAATGCCATAATTTTATTCTTTTTATGGCTGAGTAATATTCCATTGTGTATATATACCACAGTTTCTTTATCCATTCTTCAATTGAAGGGCATCTAGATTGGTTCCACAATCTAGTTATTGTGAATTGAGCAGCTATGAACATAGATGTGGCTGCATCCCTATACTTTGCTGATTTTAAGAGCTTTGGGCGTAAACCGAGGAGTGGGATAGCTGGGTCAAATGGTGGATCCATTCCAAGTTTTTTGAGGAATCTCCATACTGCTTTCCAGAGTGACTGCACCAATTTGCAACTTCACCAGCAATGTACAAGTGTGTCTTTTTCCCCATATCCGCGCCAACACTTCTTATTGCTTGTATTCCTGATAATAGCCATTCTAACTAGAGTTAGATGAAATCTTAGGGTAGTTTTAATTTGCATTTCTCTAATATTATTGAGATATGATTTGTATTCCCAGTCATTTTGGCTTAGATTTGGTTTTTAATGTGGCTTAGTTTCTCCTTTAATTGGCTTTTCTTTTAGGATAGTTCCTCCCTTTGATGACTTACATTGTTGTTGTTCGTTTCTTCCTCATGGAATATCTTGCTGAGAATGTTCTGTAGCGCAGGCTTTCTATGTGTAAATTCCTTTAACTTTTGTTTGTCATGGAAGGATTTCATTTCGTCTTCAAATCTGAAGGTTAACTTTGCTGGTTACAGGATTCTTGGTAAGCTAGAAGGGACTGGAACAATATATTACATAAAACTTTCTAGCAATGAAAATCAGCAAAAGTATTTTGAGATTTTTTTAAAAATCTTCTATTATATAATTTGCCTCCATCGCGTGCCATTTTTTCACTTGAGGGTGATTTTTATGCTGAATAAAAAGAAGACATTCGCATTCATTTTCTACCTGGAGCTGCTCTTTCTGAATTTCTTCTATGATTTCTTCCATATGCACCAACATGAGCATTGCCTATTAAATCCCCTGTCTTCTGAGTCGTGCCTCTGTGTTATTTCGGGCATGCAGAAATCCATCACACACACACTCACATACTGACCACAGAGTTGGTGGGAGCAAAACTGGCAACTGAAGAGCAACATGACATCAAGAGTCTTCATACCCCACCATGCACAGAATTATTTTCAAACCAGTCAGTAACTTCCCTGGCTTCTTCAGGCAAATGCAACTTTAACTCATTAGAAGCTCCTGGAAGTTCATCAGCTGGAAGGAATGCCAATTCAGACAGATGACACATTTTTAAACTGATGTTTTCGTTGCTTCTGTATCTCTTCTCCAACCCACTCATCTGAATTTTCTGCCAAATCCATCAGACTAACTTGAAAAAAAAAAAAAGGAAGAAACTAAAAACCTTTCTTGGTAACACCTTACAATTCACTTTTAGAAACCTGGATCGCACCTAATTCCAGAGTTTCGATATTCAATTGAAATTTTCTGCTGCAAAATCCTTCAAATCTTCAAATAAGGGTTTACAAAGTGCTTCACATTTTCAAGTCATTAATACATAAATAACCAGTCTAACAGTGGCATAATTTGTACATATTTGATTAAAAAAAAAACGGTGGGGATAGTTTTGAAAGTTCTAGCCATTTAACCATATTGAAATTTTTTTCTAGGTAGGATGTCAAATCCCTAAGAAGAACAGTCCACCATTTAACATGCTCTCTCCACTGAAGGAACCTCTATCAGCAGGTGCCTTTGGTTCTGAAGGTCGCCAGACTCATCAATTTCTTCTTATCCTTTGATAAAGGGCATTTTGGAAGGCAAGCTGGTGCAGCGTGTGGCGGGGCAGAAGTAGTCTGTGACTGAATCATTTGGCAGAGGCCATTTCTCATATGATTTTGCTGTGTTTTGACTTCTGTGATCTTTGGGACGCCGATGGTTCTTACATTTGAAGACTGCTCGTGGTCTGCAGACCTTGCAAGTCCGTGCTGCCACTCAGAAGTCTGGTTATTGATTGGCCACATGCTGGTCTCCTCTGGAAACAACCCAGCAGATACACTCAAAAAAATGCCTTCCCAGGGTTTCTAGATCTTTGTTCCACCCAATGAGATCAGCCATCCCGCAGGAAACCAAGACCAAGAATGCACTCATCTCTTCTCCAGAATTCAGCTTGCTCTCTCCTGGACAACTTCTTATTTTTTCCCATGGGAAATGCTATTTATAGGAGTTTGGTTTTCAGGATTCCAACATTAGGGATTTTAATCCTCTGGGAATATGATTTGGGGAATTTTAGATTTTAATATTTTTATCTTTTGAGATTTCAATATTCAGAATTACAATATTCAGGATTGTGTCTTTTGGGATTCTGATCAACACCAGAACAAAAAACCTTAGCAGCTCAGAGATACGGAATGCTCATCTTGATTATTATCGTCCTACCAAAGGACTGTGAATCCCACACACAGACAGTGGACATCTTAGTTCCAGGCCCATTGCCAGGGCTTTGGCTCTGCCCTGTATCTTCTGAGCCTCATATCTAAGATGCCCAGGACCCTACACTCTTCCCCACGGCAACCCCTCTACTGAGCATCAGGGACATTGATTCAACTCTTGTCGCAGTGAACAAAAGTCCGGTTGCGTGACCACTGGCAACAGAGAGCAGGAGCTGGGACAGATCCCTTTCTTTCTCCACTCCCACTCCTGGGATTTGGCCTAGTCCTGCAAGCTCCCTCCTTCCTGTGCTCCCAGGCCTTCCCTTGTCTGCATTAGAAAGTTGTAGGGACACACCTTAAAATGGCGACCGCAATAACAACAACACCCTCGGAGGAAAAAGCCCCCCTCACTAGTGGTACCACCAAGGTGGTGGCCTAGGATTGGCCCATTCGACTTCCGTGAACGTGAGCAGCTCTGGCCACTATTAAATCTTAGGAGACCTTTGCCCTGCAGGCTTTGATGTGTGCTGCATGGGCTGTTTACCTTTAAGGTGATTGGCCCTGCAGGTATCTCCTCTCCTTTCTTTGTTTTTTTCTCACTCACTCGCCCCCTCCTATATCTGTTCCACTTCCTCATTAAAGCAAGATGCTGCTTCGACAGACTCCCGGCTGGTGTGGTTTTTTCAGCCGTCGACACTCACCATCCTGCTCAACCCCGTGCTTCCCCCCTGGCTGGCCCAGGGAGGACACCTGACCTTTGTTGTTCGGTGTGGAACAACAGAAAGTCACTATCCCGCCGGGTGTGGTGGCCCATGCCTGTAATCCAAGCAACTTGGGAGGCTGAGGCAGGAGGATTGCAAGTTCAAAGCCAGCCTCAGCAACTTAGCGAGGCCCTAAGCAACTCAGTGAGACCCTGTCTCTAAATAAAATACAAAATAGGGCTGGAGATGTGGCTCAGTGGGCGAGTGTCCCTGAGTTCAATCCCTGGTTCAAAAAAAAAAAAATTTAAAAAAAAAAAAAGAAAGTCACCATCCAGAGACACACACTTCTCTCTCCTGCAGTGCCTCTCCTAGGGCAGAACCCTACTCCTGCCACTCACCACTCCCGGCTCCCAAGTTGTTCAGGCTGCGGCAGGTGACCTCACAGGACCTTCTCATGCCGGTGACCTGGGGCAACTAAACAGAAGCCACGCTCTCAATTGAGTAACACCTGAGCATCTGGCACCACTGTCTCAATGAATTGTAAAGTATCTTTCACTGTGGCCCCTTCCTCGTCCCTGCCTCTCCTTTCCATGCCACTTGGAGCAAAGGGACTGTGGCCATTGAGAACATGCCCACTGATTTCATCATGGACTTTCCATTTTCATCCAGTTCTATAGTTTTCCTGCCAAGCAACCCTGCAAAACGTCACGCAGATGCACATCTTCGCTTTAGCACAGCGTGGGATAGACAGGTTCAGCCTGAAGAGTAACAGAGCAGGGCCTGCATTTCAAAGCCCGGTAGCTGTACTACCACTGAATTCACCATTAAGTCACTTTTCACACTTACTAAAGGCTGCCTGGCACAGTTATACTTTTGCCTCTTTCCTAAATCAACACAACAAAGGGAAAATCCTTTCCTTAGGATGGGGACTTCAGTAGCCTCATTCAACTATCTCCTTTTTACATGCAAACTGCAGATATTCCCAAAGTCAAATGATACATTAAGTGACTTCAGACTCGCCCAGACTCTCATGGGTGTGACTGAACGCAAGAGCTAGCCCACATCAGTGAGGCAGAAATGGTGAGTAACTATTTAAGGAGGTGATTTATTCACTAATTATGTATCTCATGCATCTGATCCCAATCTGGTGTTCATTCCTTAGGTCGTGGTTCCTACAGTGGAACAATACTCACAGAAAATGCTTATGTCCTTGTGCTTTTTCAAGTGGGGAACATTTTTGTGGTGCCCACAGGGCTCGTTTAAAACTTGCACATCCAGCTCTGCAGTGTACAGAATAATTGAAATCTGCTTCTCTGGCTGCACTATTTAGTTCAGAAATGGGGGGACTTTTGTCTGGTGATAAGGCTGTAGGAATCAATTTAAGTTCCCAAGGTCTCAACCAGGCACACATCTCCAAAGTCGAGCACTGTTTGCTTGGCAGCAGGGGCTCACAAGGGCCTTGTTGGAGTCTGGGTAAAAATCCTCTGCACACAGTGGGGCTGTGCGTGGACGCTCAAGGCCGTGGGCATCAGTGCTGTCGTTGAATGTCTCCGTGGCTTCAAAGTGTCTCAGCAGAGACGACTCCATGAATACGTCTCCCAGGAAGGAGTTTTGGGCTGATGAGGCCACAGTGTGGGCAGCAGAACATGCTCGTTATATTCCTTTAACTGTTAGATAGGAGGCATCAAAAACAGGGTTCAGCCTCCTCTTTTTCAATCTATGGGAACTAGTTTAGTTGAAGGCTTCTTTGCACAACTGGCCCAGTTGTTCAGAACCAATGTAAGAAAATAAAAATTAGGGAAGGTACCTCTTTTGAAAGCATTAGGAAAAATACAGTCTCTTGCACACATGGATCAATGATTGGTTTAGTTGAACCTAAAATTTGATATAAGAAAAATATGGAGGGGAAGGAGCCAAAATCACTTCCATCTGGACAGGTAATGAAGAGAAACCAAACCTAAGCAAGATGTGGGCTGTATTTGTACTTGTCTTTATCTATAATTAATTCCAGGGCAGCATCGAACACAATATTTGGTGCATAAATTTCATCGCTCTGAATTATAAAGCAGAAGTGATTGCTTAGAATTATGAAAACCAGCCTCAGAGCACGCGTGAAAACCAGGGACAAAAATATGCATACACCCAACAGCAGTCCAGGGGGTTCAGAACAGCACTGAATATGTGATGCAAGGGCTAAGGGGACACAAGCCAAGGAGATCAAGCCTTTCATTGTTTCCTTCAGTCAGTGAACATTCACTGAGGTGGGCTGTGGTCCAGGCACTGCTGTGATGGATACAGTAATGGAAATGATCGACAGGCCCAAACTCCAGGGATGAAAGAGTGTGCATGATTTGGTTATAAAACATCCCTAGAGTCTCCTGGGTTGAAGGCTGAGTCCTCAGGGCAGCAATGTTCAAAGGTGGGTTTGGGGGAAGTGGTTGGATCATGAGGACTCTGACCTCATTCGTGGATTAATCCATCATTGGACTCACAGCTGAGTGGACTATTTGTTGGGAGGTGGTGGAAACTGTAGGAGGTGGGAGCCAGCGGAAGGGAGGGGGCCTTGGGGACTCTGCCTGTTCCTCACACTTTCCTGTGTCTCTGCTTCCCAGCTGCCATGGGCCACCTTGTCCCTCCTCACCCTCTCCCCCATGATGTCCTGCCTCACAGGCCCAGAAACAATGGAGCCAGTCAGCCATGGACTGAAACCGTGAGCCACGATAAATCTTTCCTCCCTTCAGTTGTTTTTCCCAAGTACTTTGTCACAGAAACAGAAAACTGAATAACAAAAAAAAGTGAAAGCATGAGAGAGAGCGATAGATGATACAAACTCTCTCTTTCACACACACACACACACACAGAAAGGCCTTTACCATTTAAAGGACTTTCTAGTGAGCTGAATGGCAGCCCCTCCCCCAAAGATAAGCTCAAATCCTGCAACCCTGAACCAGTGAACGTGACTTTATTTCAAAAGGGGTCTTTTAGATGTGATTGAATGAAGGACCTTGAGATGAGCTCCTGGGCTAACCAGTGGTTCTAAAGCCAGTAACAATCATCATTGTAAGAGACTGAAAGGACACAAAGAAGAGAAGGCTGTGATGTAAAGAAGGAAGAGGCAGAGATTGGAGCCTTGCAGCCACCAGAGCATGGGGGAGCCTCCAGAACCTGCAGGAATCCCAGGAGGATTCCCTCCTCACGCCTCCCAGGGAGAGCCGCCCTGCTGACACCTTGATTCTGTACTCCTGGTCTCTAGAACTATGTGAGAATCACTTTGCATTTTAAGCCATGTAGCTTGTGGCTGTTTGTTACAGCAACCTAGGAAGCTAATACAGACTCTCAAGAAAACTGAACAGATGAGTTCAGACGCCATGTCCTAGATGGCCCTGCATTGACAAGAAGCACTTTCCTGGTTAGAGAGACGAACAGGAGCCCACACACAGGGCTGCTTCAGGGAACATGCAAAGGGTCATCTTTGCCAGTAACAGTTTGGGCCAGGAGCAGGTGTCTGTGTTTGTCTGTCCTAAGCAGGAGTCTACAGGCAGACCTGCTTCTCTGAAGGGACATGGCCTCTCTCTGTCCAGATCCTGTCCTGCTTCCTTCCTAGCCTGCTAAAGGAGTGGGAGCAGGTCCTGGTCCTGTCTCAGCCATGAGGAAGAAGCAATCCAAAAGGAAAAGAGTAAAAGAATCAAAACCAAGAGAACTTCAGAGAGGCACAGAACCCCCAAACAAACAGTTTTTAATATCTTTATTCATTCCTTTGAAAATATAATTTCTTAACCTGGCACCCAAGTTTTGTACTTGGCCCTAACACCTGTCCAGTGCTGGACCTATATCCCCTTAGCTATTTGGAACAAGAACAGAACTGGTTCAAGCTGATTCAAGTTAAGAATAAATTTATCAGAAGGCTGGAGAACTTGGCTCAGAACTTGGAGAATTTGGCTCAGAACAAAAGGGGATGGACCAGCACAATCACAACCAAAATCCG
The DNA here is from genome assembly GCA_020662805.1 of Glaucomys volans. Lineage (NCBI taxonomy): Eukaryota > Metazoa > Chordata > Mammalia > Rodentia > Sciuridae > Glaucomys > Glaucomys volans. The sequence goes on from JAJEJO010000236.1 coordinate 417,779, forward strand.
GCCACAGAACCAACTAGGTCTAAGGGCTCCATTACCACCACAGCCAAAATCGGCATGGAGCCTTCCTGGGTTGGAGCAAGGCTGCCCACCTCGCCCACCCTAAGAAGGTTTCCCCTTCCTTCATGTGAGACTCAAAGCATGGGACAAGACCTGCTTGGCCAAGTCCAGGTCAGCCCAGGTCAGAGGTCTTTCAGGTGAGCGTTTCCTCCAACCAAGACCCTTGTAGGGAAATTTCCTAAACATGAATAATTTTTGAATATCTACTCTGTCTTGTTTTGGAAGGAAACTGAAAAAAAATAATAAATTTTGGTGATTGCCCCTCAGTAATTCAGATTATGACACAACAGTGCCCCCTAGTGACAGATTTTGAAAGGTTTAAAAAAAATACAGGTAACAACTTGTCCCTTAAAAAAATCCTGCTGAAATTCAGTCCTACTTAATTTGGGTGATTGATAAAATCATGTCAAAAGCAAGAGAAGCCGGGCGCGCGGTGGCGCACGCCTGTAATCCCAGCAACTCGGGAGGCTGAGGCAGGAGGATCGCAAGTTCAAAGTCAGCCTCAGCAACTTGGCGAGGCCCTAAGCAACTCAGTGAGACCCTGTCTCTAAATAAAATACAAAATAGGGCTGGGGATCTGGCTCAGTGGCTGAGTGTCCCTGAGTTCAATCCCTGGTTCAAAAAAAAAAAAAAAAAAAGGCAAGAGAAGATTCCAAAATGCAGCTGTAGTCCTTCGAAAGAAAGAGAAAAGGACCGTGACTTGTCATGGATGTTAGCTTGAATCGACCGCAGCCCACGCCCTCAGGAAGTCAAAGGGACCTGTGTTGAGAATGTCATCGTCATCTCTGCTGTGACCCTTGAGTGCACCTCTTGACTGATGAGAAAACCTGATCTTTTGAAGCCCCCACAACCCTGAAGCCCCTCAGCTGGGCTGCGCCGAGGTTTCCCACGGTGCACCTTGCAGGTCAGGGCACCGGAGCCTGGACGAGGGGGTCTGGCAACGTGCTCCTGCCGCAGATGGAGAGGCCCCAGCCTTGGGAGGCGTTTCAGTAGAGCGCAGCAGTGTGCGTAGTGGAGAAGACGCACTGGGATGCGCCTTTGCTCAGGACGATGAGACCTAAGAGAGGCGCTGTGAGCAGCCGTAGATCCACAGTGAACGTGCAAAGCAAGGAATCTCGCCTGAAAAAGGAGGCCAAGCAGATGGAGGCGGGGTCCCTGAGCAGGCACGGAACTTGGACCAAGACAGAAAGGCAGTGGTCATGTATGTGATGATCGAAGGCTTTTGCCCCCCCACCCAGGCCCACTGCAATTTAGAGGCCTAACCCCCAAGGTGATGCATATGGGAGCTGAGTAGGTCATGGGAATCGGGCTCTCCTGATGGGATTAGTGCCGGATAAGAAGAAACAGCAGCCAGGGGAGGTGGGGCATGTCTGTAACTACCACCTACTTACCTTCAGTAAGCAGATTTTAAAAATATTAAAATGAATAAAATATTTATGAATTTTCTTTACGCCCCTTAAAGTCAGTTATATGATGTCTCAAGTGTTTGTTAAAAATATTTCTCTTTTTTATGATCTAAAAATAAATGGAATTGCCAGGTGTGCACACACCTGTAATCCCAGTGGCTCCTGGAGGTTTCTGAAGCAGGAGGCTGGAAAATTCAAAACCAGCCTCAGAGGTTTAGCAAGGCCTTCAGCCACTTAGCAAGACCCTTTCCCAAAATAACAAATAAAAAGTGCTTGGGATGTGGCTCAGTGGTTAAGCGCCCGGGGTTCAATCCTCAGCAGGAAGGAGAAGCAATCGTTTCTACCCCCTGCTGGACATTATTTGAACAAAATATTCATAGAAGCACCACTCTGCCCCAGCACTGGGCAAGGGATCAGGCGCTGAGGCTGCAGGTGTCCATAGGACAAGCCCCTGTGAAGGGATTTTAACCTGAATCTTTCTAAATGGCAAGAAGGAGCCCTGCCCTGTGCTCCAGGCTGCAGGGCAGTGTGCCAGTTGTTCAGGCAGGGGGTGCAGGTAGGGTGGACACCCTGCTGAGCTGAGGTGCCTGGTCCCACACACTTCCAGGGGCAGGACAGGGGAGTGGCTGGAGAAGCTGGCTGCAGCCTGACAGCTTCTTCTCCTCTTTACTGTGTCATTTGCTCCTGTGCTGCTCTGAATCAGGCTCTTTACTTCTCTGCACTTCCATTTCCTCATCTGTACCAGGGGGACTACCCTGCGCTCCCTCACAGGACTGTCACAAACATCAACCTGCTCAGAAGAGTCCCTTGCAAAGGGACGTGTCCCACGGGCCAGCCTCACTGTCAGCTCAGATCTAGTACTGTCCCTGTTTAGAATTATTGTTCTTAAAAAAAACACCCCAGAAACATCTGTGTCAGAGGTAGGATTTGGAAACTTTCTTAGTTTCCAAAAAAAAAGTTTTTAGCAGAACTTTCTTCCGCTAAGCAGAGACCTTGTTGTTTCTTCAATAGCCCAGGCAGATTCTCTAGAATAACAATACTTTTTAGATGATATATTTAAAAATAAAATTTAAATCTACTTTTTAATAACAAAACTCCTCCAGGCACAGTTGCCCCAGCCCAGAAGGTTGTTGATAGAAAGGCCAGACCTTTACAAAGATGGCCCCTGCTGCTGACCACCAGCCCCACTTCCTTGCAGGAATCAAAGTGTGACCATCCTTGGAATCTACTCTCCTCCCACTCCAAATCCCACATCCCTCACTCTGCTTCCCCCAACCTACCAATATGTTTGCAAATTCCCAAATGTTATTATTTCTGTTCATGTTTAGCAATATCCAGAAAATACTTGCAAAAAACTGTGAAATACTTTCAAAAAGTTTAAAAGTAGCAAGACAACTCCAATGCCACCTGTTAATTTATCTGAAAAGAAAATTAAAATATTCTGAGTAGGTGACTCTCACATTTTAAAAATGATACATTTTACATTTTAGGGAATACAGTGTAATTATCATCAGCTCTGACTAATTTGTTAAATTGCATTAAGCTCATCCATGGCCTACTCTACTGAACTCTAGGATATATTTGATTATTTGCTATACATAATCCTCCTTCAGGAGACAGGAACAAACAATAAATGACACATAGTAAAAACCTTAGAAAAGTAGATTTCTTTTTAATGACTCATTGATTTTACTAAAAACTGCTCAATAAAAAATCTGTTCTCATGACATTTTTAAACTGTGGATCTAAAGGACCAATCAATTGTATTTATAATACCATACATACAATGTAATATAAAATATAACACAGTAACAAAAAACCCTCCCACATGCATAGGGCTTGCTGACACCTGAATGCTTTCATATACATCATCTCAATTCTCCAAACAGCCTTTGTTACAACAGATAAGGCACCAGAGGATCCATGAACCTGACATGCTCAAGGTCACATAAATAGGAAGTTTAAAATCTGCCCATCTCCAACCTGATCTACTGGTATTTCCACTCCATCATTCCATAAATTGGATGCTACACTGAGTAGGATAGAGTAGGTGATATCTTAACAATATATTATTTTATAAGCCAATTTTGTAAGGTACCCATTCAAACTTCTAAGTGTTCCATGTACTTATAGTCTTACCCATGTATTATGTTAAAGGAATTTAGATAATTTCAGGAAAAAAAAGTGAAAAGGAGAAACAACTTAAAACAACTTCTCTCTGCTGTGTTTCTCAAAGTAGCTCAATTGATATAAGACTTAAAAAAATAAAACTCATGTTACAGAAAGCAATATCAAAATTAAGTTCCTTGTTCTATTTTCTAACATAAAATTTTAATCTGGAAAGAGTGACCATGGGAATGAGGATGTACTCTGTCTTAAAGACAGAGAAAGTCCACTTAGAAGTCTCTTTTTGCCCATTTTCAACTGAACTTGCTTCTAGTGTTTTCTGGGCCAGGCCTGAGCTTATCTTTCCCTCATGTTGGGTGTACTGAGTTTCCAGGTTTTTAAAACATCCAGCTAGGGCCTGGGGATGTAGCTCAGTGGTCGAGTGCTCACCTAGCATGGGTGAGGACCTGAGTTTGATACTGAAAAAAAAAATCAGTATTTATATTCTTATGTAATATCCATCCTGGAAAATGAAGTTCATAGAGTCAACTAACCTTATAAATTAACTAAAATACAAAATCTCAGATTTTTTTAAACACATGCACAGATCTTAACCCAAACAATGGAGAGCTTTTCCCTTGGAATTATAATTGCAGTTCACAATATGCCCAGTCTCCATCTGCAAGTTGTGAATGCTTTCTACAACTCTGTGTGGCAAATGTGTGCATGGATTGTGAGAGAAGCTCTTGGAGGAAAAGGGTTGGACTTCAACGTCTTTCTAAGAGCTGGTAGAGTGGATTTATCATAGTTGCAAAAAAGTAATCACTTTTTGGGTTTGATGGTCAGAGAATGTGTATGTACCATATATATGCTCTTATTCAAACACAGGTGTTACATAAATATTTATGCACTGAATATGTATGTAAATGATGTGTATCTTAAAGGACCTTGAGGATTCAAAAATGACCAGAAGCATCAAAGCTCTGCTCCAGTGACCCAGCCAATCCAATTGTCTGACCTTGCTCAGTGGAAATCTCAAATTATCCAATCATCCTATGTCTTCTTTGGTTTGTAACAAAAACAGTTGGCCTCTTCAGAGTAGGGCAGAAACAAATGAGAAACCAAAGAACAGGAAGACCTTAGGGTCTAGCATTAATTTTTAACCTGATTTTTCCTAACTTCCAGGCCTTCTGCTCATTAAAGAGGGGGGAAAATGTTGCTTGTAATTTTCAAAACACTTTGCATATTCACAGATTCCAGATGCAAATAACTTTAAAGGCACAAATCACAAGAGGGTATGTGGTGAGCAGGGCCTAGTTACCAAAAGAGGTCACATAAAAATTAAAAAGCACTAAAGAATAAATAGTCCATGCACTTCAGGGAGATGAGCTTGGAACCCAAGTAGAAATTAAAACCAAATTACATACACTAATCAGCTTTGCATAACATATCCGATTCATTTGCATACAATGCAGTTATCCTGATAAATGCTGAACTCGACACATCCAGTTGGGTCAGTGAGTTTCTGGGGAACGTGGGCATCGGGCTTTTTCCCTAGACGTATCTGTGTGTCCCTATGAGTGGGACAGCAAACCAACAATCACCCCTGGTCCCTGCAGAATTTGAACATTTGAAATGAAAGCAATACAGATCTGTGTGTGGATAGCATGCAGGTTCCCTCAGATGAACAAGAAACAAGACGATTCTGGATCAGTATTCCATTTCTAGAACATTCTATCTGATCTTGTATGTTTAAAAAACACATTTGTTTCATGCTATATAAAAAATTCTTCTTCTTTTTCTCCCCCTTGGACTGGCAGATGAAGGGAACATCTTGAGATTATCTTCCTTGCACCAAGGTCCCCTTGGCTAGGAAGCAACAAAGGATGGATCCTTTCCCTAAGGATGCCCTTGTTTTTAGAGGTAGCATCCTCTAAAGAAGAGTCTGGCAAGGAGATGGATGGCTGGGTAATCCACAAATCCCTTGGAAATCTGCTCAGAAAAGGTAGTCTCGGCTCAGAATTGATGATGGTGAAGCCGGTGTCAACATTGGTCTCTGCCTCCAGCTTCTGCAGGCTGTTTTCCCTGAGGACCTTCATTCTGACCCTGGGCTCAAGTGGAGGATGCAGCTGGATACCTGTGACCGCACTGCCACCTGGGGATGACCAACAAGGGCTTTTCCATGAAGTGGCACTAGAGCTGTCTGATGCCCCACTGAGCTCAGGAAGCTCCAGAGAACGCACCTTAAACTTCCTGCCCCGGCTCCTCCGGTTCCTTGGTTCTAGGGTTCTCTGTGCAGGGACAGGGGTCGGCCTGGAGCTCTGGTGAAGCCGGCCAGCACCCAAGGTGCCACTCCGAAAAGAAGGTTCGCTGTTCCTCACACCAGGTCCTGGATTCAACTGGACCTGTGGGACAAGGAAAGGAGGAGTGAATGAAAGAAGTTCTCCACTACCTAAGTGCCAAGAGCACCCTCCTTATTTACCGTTGCCACACCAAGCCTGCAGCAGACTTTCAATAAAGGTGACTGAACAGGAGTGATAAGTAAACCTGATCGTGAGGTACGTGATCAGCAGCAGCTACAAACATGACTCTCCTCTCCTTCTCTTTCTCTTTCCGTTTCTCTTTCTCTTTCTCCCTCTCCACCAAGCTAAATTTTTGCCAAGGGCAACATTATGAAAAAATGGCCATTTGATGAAAACACATACTTCTGATGGATTGAGTTGTTTAAACAACATAAAAATATTCAAAGATGTTGTTCAGTGACTTTGCTGGATCTCTTGGGATATTCCAAGACATGTGGACACTCCAGGCAAGCTAAGAGTAATTTGGCACCTTTCATAAACAATATTCCTTATGTTCTTCAGGCATTACAGCAAGGGCTACTATTGTGTGGGAAAACAAACATGGGGAGCTGCTGTGTGGACGCTCTGGTGTTTTCATCCCTGGCAATTCCTCTCTGGTCCTAGTTGTAAAGCCCCCTCTTGGCAGAACGCCCACCCTGCAGGGAGCTGCATGCTCCAAAGGAGTCCATGGCCATCTTCCATCCTTGGACTCTTGGGAGCCTCACATCCGACCCTTATACAGTGCTCTCCCCAAGAGGATTTCTGGAAAAGACCATTTTCTCCGTCTTGTTAGCAGCCCTTAGAAATTGATACCCAGGACCTATCCCTGCCTGGCCCAGCCCTTAATCATATGCTAAAAAGAATGACAGGGAAGAACTCTGAATGCCTCCTGCCAGTTGAAAGAAGCCAATCCTAAAGGCTTCGTGCTGATTCCAACTATCAGCATTTTTGACGGAGGCAAAACTATGGAGAGAGTAAAAGATCAGTAACTGACAGGTTTTGGTGGGAGGGAGGGATGAATAGGCAGGCATGGAAGATGTGGGGGACAAGGAATCTCTTCCAGATGATATGTAATGGAATGTACACCATTGTATGGACTGTACACTTGATGTAAACCCTGGACTTTGGGTGACGATGACGTGCCAACACAGGCTCCTTCATGGGACACACGTGCCATCTGGTGGGAGGTGTTGACAGTGGGGAACGCTGTGTGTCTGTGGGATCAGGGGAGATCCGGAATCTCTGTACTTCCTGCTTAATTTTGCTGTGGACTAAAGCTGCTCCAGAAGATAGTCTACTTAAGGGGGAAAGAGAGCGGCCCACATTCATCTCCCAAGGCAACAAGGAGGAAGTCAGGAGAGTGGAAAAGCAGGTCGAAAACGAGAAATCCCTGCATGCGTACATAGGGCGTTTGTGGACATGACGCACACGTCCTCTCAATTTTCTCCTTGGAGGTGACAATTACCAAACTACACACACACACAAACACACACACACACACAGGGGAACTTCCATTGCTGCTTCTTTTTTTTTTTTTTTTTTTGTGGTGTGAACCCAGGCGCACTCCACCACTGAGCCACATCCCCAGTCCTATTTTGTATTTCATTTAGAGACAGGGTCTCACTGAGTTGCTTTGAGCATCGCCAAGTTGCTGAGGCTGGCTTTGAACTCGAGATCCTCCTGACTCAGCCTCCCAAGTCGCTTGGATTACAGGCGTGCGCCACCACGCCCGGCTCCATTGCTTCTTTTACTAGTTGGTAAATGTTTTCCACGAAGGGCCACGTGGTAAATATCTGAGGCTTTGCTGCCGTATAGACCTTGATCCCACTGCTCAGCTCAGCTGCGAAGCAGACAAGACATAAATAAATAGCGGGGCCGTGTTTCAATAAAATTCTATTTATGGATGCTAAAATGTGAATCTCATATAATTTTCATATGTCATTATTTTTTCCCAACCATTTAGAAGTTAAAAACAAAAAAACAAAACAACCTGTTTTTAGCTCCAGGGTCATCATTGGCCAATCCTTGCTCTCTAGATCAATGATTCCCATTCTCTCAGTCTCTATCTCTGTCTCAACCTCCCCCAGACACACACACCCCACCCCTGCCTCACTTGGAAGCCCAAGATACAAAGCAGTCTAACTAGAGCAGTTTGGGACAGGGTAGACCTGCTTACCGGGACTCCCTTAGTTCTGCCCCTGTCCCCGCCCATTGTGGCTGATGACCCCCTCACAAAGTCCATAGGCTTCTCAGGACCAAGTTTGAAAACCACTATTCTAGAATCTCTAAATTCTACCCCTGGGCCAAGCCGGTTCCCCGAGAGCCACGCATGCCTGGATCCCACCTCAGCCATGTGATTCCCAGAACCCAAGGGATTCAGCCCCGTGCCCAAGTTGCACTGAGAGAGCTCCTGCTGGTGTCAGGACCACTCTCCAGAGGAGACACTGTTAAAGACACACCCACTGCACCTCCAGATGTGCCCTTTGACACGCCCACAGGAGAAATTTCTGTCCCCAAACCCTGTTTCACATTGGAACCACCAAGGGATCAACAAAAACCACTGCTTCTTGCTCCTGCCCCAGACACACTGATTTCACTAGGGTGTGATCCAGCCATTAGGAAGTGTCCCTCTCTCTCTAGGTGCTTCTAATGCACAGCAAAGGTTGGGAACCACTGCATACACCCAGAAAAGCCGTGTCTGGGGTCATTCTCCTGGGTCCCTCTGAGTCTCCCTCACACCTGCAGCTCACCTGCTCTCCCTGTTCATTCCTTCACCTCACTCCTATTGCTCTCCCACTCTGCATTTCCCTGTGCTCCGGTTCCTCCCTCCTTTCCTTCTTCCCTTTTGTTCCCCTGCCCTCCCTTCCTGACTTTCCTTTTCATCTGTTAGTTTTTCATAAAAATATCTTATTACAGGTCAAGAATCTCTTATCCAAATTGCTTGGGACCAGAAGGGTTTCAGATTTTTAATCATTTCATGTTTCAGAATATCTGCCACCAAAACTCACCTGTGACATCACCCCTCCTCTGCACAAGGGAAGGGACCATTCAGCCTGTGCTATGAATTCCATCATCTCCTGCCCTGCCCATTTCTCCCACCTTAGTATCTTGTATGTTTGATCTCAATCTCAATTTCTCTTAATCTTTCTCCTTACCTCCTTCCAAGAGCAAATGAATTTTCTCAAGTTGCCTTCTACCCTTTTCCCCCCTAAAGCTTTCTCCCTTTTCATACCTTTTCATAAAATGTGTCTACATTCATTTTTTCCCACATGTCCTTTGTCCACAGCATTGGATTGCCCTCCTACCCCCTATGCAAGTGCTTTTACTAAGATTATCTACCTTGATCTATCTTTACAATCAACCTTCTTGTCATGAGTTTTCTTGAGCACTTAGTAGAATTCTACTTCAAAGTCTTTACCTTTACTTTGTAGTTCTCTTCTTAGCTTTTATGCCCACACATTGTTCTGGATTTTCTCCTTCCTTTCTCTCACCTCTTTTCAGTTTTGATTAAAGGTGCCCCTTTCCATATTGGTCATCTAATGTAGTAGTTACCTAGAGCTGGCCTGGGTCCTCTTCTCCACATACACTCTCTTAAGCACTCTCTGACATCAATACCTTCAATTACCATCAAAATGATAAAGGTCCCCCAAAGTACAGCTCAGATCTGTCTTCTGAGCCTCACCTTTACCTGTCCAACTGCCCTCCATGCACCAGCATCTCAAAATCAACAGCCCCAGAATCATCTGGACCATTGAATTCATCCCCCTCTTGAGCACTTAGGGAGTGCTCAAGACCTCTTCACACCAGGTCTGCTCTGCTTCCTCATTTCTGTCTTAGAAGATAACACATTGTTAGCCCCCCTGTTACTCAAGAAAGAATCCTTCTGCATGTCCAGTGTGTACACAGTCACCCATTCCTAGAGACTCTGCCTCCTAAAGAGCACTCAGATCCGCCTGTCTCTCCAGTCTCACCACCATTAACCCCAGAATGACTGCAACAGCCAGCTACCTCCCTGTGGACCCTTACTTCCCACTGCTCCATTCTCCACTCCAGGAGGAAGTTTGAAAACAGACGTGATGGTGTCAGCATCCTGCTTCCATGGCTTCCTACTCTTCTTAAAATGAAATCTAAGCCCCATGAGTAACTACTTTACCCCTACAGTCTGCCCCCATTACTCCAGTCTGATAATTCCCTTTTGATCTCCACTCTCTGAAACTGAACTTCTTTCACTTCCTTAAAGATGATTTGCTCTTCCTTCCTGCCAGGGTCTGTACACATTATCGCTTCTATCTGGAATGGGCCTTCTCTCATACTTTTGCCTGAACACTCTACTCATGTCAATTCCAAGTTTATGCATCATTTCACTTTGGAAGCCTGCTCAATATCACCAAATTCGGCCTAGATGTCCCTGAATATTGACTCTGACATTTATCAGTTATGGGACTTTGGACTGTGACTTAGTATTTCAGTGCCTCAGTTGCCTCATCTGTAAAAGAAGATAATAATAAGTGCCAACATCACAGGAATGTGGTGGAGGTTAAATAGTAACAGTGCCTGGGACAGAGCAAAGTTATATACGGATTGGTTGCAATCATCATCATGTTATTAACAGATCTCACAGCAGCTAATTCCCATGTCTCAGTGCTTACCACACTGTTTTGCCCTTGACTATTTATTCCTCTGTATTTTCCCCTAATTTTGCCACCTGAAAAGCAGGGATTGTATACAATCTCTTCATCATAATATCTCTGGTACCTAACACAGTGCCCAGTAAATAATAAGGAAAAACTAAGTATCTGTTAAGTAAGTAAGGCTTAACATTTTGAAGAGGTGAAAAATATAAATTTTTGCACATAGAAATGAATGGAAAGGGAACATCTATAAATTTGGCCCCTGGTTATTATTTAAGCAGACATAAAGTCTTCTTAAGAAAATTCAGGGCTGGGATATAGCAGTGTGGAACATGTGCTGGGCATGTGCAAGGCCCTGGGTTTTAATCCTTAACAAAAAATAAAATAAAATTAGGAAATAAGGAAAAATTCAAAGTGACTTGATAGTATAGATGGACATTGCTGCAATCTTCTTAAGACAGGGAAATGTCAACTTCTCTTAAAAAAAAAAAAAGAAGTCTAAGATTTATAGACCACATGGCAAATTGAGTATAACATTATTAACATAGAAATGCAGTTTTATGCAGTTGGAATGAAGACTTTCCAGGAGAAACATAATGCTAAGTGACTGAGATGAATCTCTTGAGGAGGAATAAAGCTTCTCTTGCCAAAAAAACAAATTGAAATGCATTTGTAGGAATTCTGGCTGTTTAGAGTTCATCTTTCTAAGAAATGTTTGTGAAATGCTATAAATTAAGCTTTCCAAGTTCAGGGAACATTAGCAACTATCATGATGAACAGGGCAATCAGTTTTCACTCATTTATGACTCTCACCTCTTCAAAAACAAGAGAAAATGCATCAGAAAAAATGATTAAACGTGAAAGGAAAACAACATTGTTTCTTACTGAAAATGATTTCAGGAGAACAGCCAAGGAGGATTCCTCCAACATTAGGGGAAAATGATTGCACAGAAAAGAACTATGTAGATAATAAGAAACCTCCAAATAATGCCAGATATATTTCATAGTTGAAACGGGTCTTTTCCAATTAATTGATGTTTTTGAAAGTACTTGAGGAACTAGCCAAAAACCACTGATATCAACCTGCTATTGTAGCAGCTGTTATGGTTTAGATATGAGGTGTCCCCCAAAATCTCAAGTATGAAACAATGCAATGCTCAGAGGTGAAATGATTAGATTAAACGGATTAGTGGATTAGACCATTCGAATGGATTAACTGAGTAGTAACAGTAGGCAAAGAGGAAGTAGGTCACTGGGGACATGATTTTAGGGTTTATATTTTGTCCCTGGCTCTGGCTCATTCCTCTCTCCCTCTTGTGAGTCCTCTCTCTCTCTCTCTCTCTCTCTCTCTCTCTCTTCCTCTTTCTCTCACCCCTTCCTAGTTGCCAGGTCCCGAGCTGCTTTCCTTGTCCACACCCTTCCATCATGATGTTGTGCCTCACTTTTGGGCCAGAAATATGGAGTCAGCTGACCATGGACTGAACCTCTGAAATATGAGCTAAAATAAACTTTTCCTCCTCTCAGTTGTTCTCGTCAAGTTTTTTGGTCACAGTGAGGAAAAGCTGACTAAAACAGAAATTGGTACCAATAACTGCAGTTGTTGATATGACTAACCTAACTATGTGGTTTGGAAGCATTTGGAACTGGTTTGTAGGAGTTCCTTGAAAAAGTTAGGAGATACAATTTGGAGAAGCCTTAGAATGTAAGCAGAGCTTAATGAGTGATTCTGGTAGGAGATCAGAAGACCAAAATGCTGACAGAATTGTGGACAGTAAAAACTGGGCTCATAAGGATTCAGAGGAGGAGGACTCTATTGGAAATTGGATTAGAGTCAATTCATGTTACATTCTGGAAAAGAAGTTGTCTACATTTTACCCATGTTCTTAGACTTTCTATGAATTTAAAGGTGATGGACTAATTTGTCTGGTAGAGGAAATTTCAAGGCAGCACAGCATTCAGGTGGTGGAATGGAGGTTGGTGGTGGCTTTTAGCCATGGTTACTGTAATAATCAGAACAAGAAGACAGAGGAGAAAGATTTGAAAAACTTGTAATTTGGCCAGAAAAATGTGTCTAAAACTGGGGCCAAGGAAATAATGGTCATTTAAGAGATTACAGCCACTAAAGAGATTCTAAGTATTTTACGTAGAGGCAATAGGAAAAATGGCTCAAGAGCACATCTGGCATTAATAAGGCCACATCTATTTCAGGCTCAAAGGCGTAAAAGTAAAACTTCCTTTGAAAAGAGACTGTGGGGCACCCTGTTTGCACAGGTGGGAGCACAGGGGCTAGAAAGTTCTTTCACCATGCTTAGGCACTCAGAGGCTGCTGTAACCATGATTCCAGGAAGCCTGGCTACTTCTTGAGAATGCACCAGACCTTGGCATTGTCCACATGGTGCTGGTTCTGCAGGAATTCAGGACGGTAACGTTAAAGGCTCATGGAGGTTTCCACCAAGATTTCAAAGGATTTCAAAGACCAGGCAGTGTGCTGCAGGGCCAGACTCCCTGAAGGCAACCCCAGAGAGCGAAATGCATGAAGGTGTGAGAAGGAAGCTAAAACTACAGTGGAGATTCCCAAGATTAAGAGGTGTCAGTAATGTGGAAAATTTGCTGAGGAAAGCTGCAGAATTCAAGTTGAGATACGCCAAGATAGAGGTTATGTAGGCTGCAACCAGCAAGGACATAGGAGCAGAACTACACAAGCCCTGTAGAGAGAACACCACAATGCCAAGTTCCCCAGATGCTGGACACAGCACTACAGGACCTGTTTGTCCATCTGGATTTCAGTCTTGCTTTGGTCCCAATCCTTCCTTTTATACCACTATTTCTCCATTTGGAATGGAAATTTTTGTTCTGTGCATAAGCAAGCATGCTTTTCAATTCATTTCATCCACAGATAACTTAGCTATGTTCACCTTTATTTTCTTTATTAGTTATTTGAAATAAAAGAGCATAAACATTTATTTCATATAACACTGAAAAAACAGTGAGTCATCAAGTTACACATTACAAGTTTATGACGCAAGAATGAGAAAATACATAATACATAATCAGTTATGTACTACAAAGATTTAGTGTCAAATGTTCTGGTTAGGTACATCTTGTACAACCAGAAGAATGAGAAATTATACTCCATTATGTATGATGTATCAAAATGCATTCTACTGTCACATATACCTAATTAAAACAAATTTAAAAAATTTTAAAAACATACTGGTTAGGAATAGGAGTTAATAGTCCTTGTGTTTCACAGAAGGTTTCAATGAGGAGCATAATTTGGTCAGAGCCTTAATGGTGGATAATTGAAGAGGAAATGCAAGACATCCTTGGATATGGGATAGATCAGGCAATACATCAATACAGATATACGTATAATGGAATATTAGTCATAAAAAGGAATGGGCTTATGCTAAATGCTACAACATGGGTGAACTTTGAAAAATTATGGTAAATTAAACAAACCAGACATAAAAACATGTAAGTTGCAGGCATAAGTACCATGATTCTGCTTTATATGAATTAGCTAGAATAGACAAATTCACAGAGGCAAAATTGAATTGAGGCTCCCAGAAACCAGAGGAATTTGGTGAGTTTGGTTTCATGGATCAGAGTATATGTTTGAGATAATGAAAAATTCTGGAAATGGATAATGGTGATAGTCTTATGACATTGCAAATGTCCTTAATGATATTGAATTGTACCTTTTAAAAACTGGCGTTTGTGTGTGTTTTGTTGTGTTTCATTTTTGGTGTTGGGGATTGACCTGGGGATACTTTACCACTGAGTTACATGTCCAGTCATTTTTATTTTTTATTTTGAGACAAGATCTCACTAAAGGGCCTTGTTAAAGATTGCTGTGGCTGACCTCAAACTCATGATCCCTTGCCTCCACGTCCTGAGTCTCTTGGATTACAGTGTGTGCCACCACACCCAGGTAAGTTTTGTTTTCATTGTTATTTCTGTTTTGCAGTAATGGAGATTGAACTCAAAACCACTTTACCATGGTGCTACATCTCCAGTCCTTTTTTGTTTTATTTCACTGTTTATTTTGAGACAGGGTCTTGCTAAGTTGCCATGGCTGACCTCAAACTTGCAGGTCTTCTGCTTTCCAGTTGCCAGGTGCTGAGATTCCAGGTGTGTGCCACTGTACCCCACTTCCAAGATGGTAAATTTAATATCACATGTATTTTTTAAAAGAAAAAGAGGTTTTTAAAAATTTTTTAAAGATTAAAAGTAGTGAAGTTTTCTTATGTACATTTTACCACAATAGAAAAATAATTAGAAACAAGCATACATGAGGAGTGAGTCTAGAGTTCTGGGAAGAGGAGAAAAAAAGACAGTGGTGGTCCAAGGAAGAGCCTGCAAAGGACACGTTAGGTGGCCCTGATTACGAAGGGCCTTGGAAGCCGAGCCAGGGTGTTTGACATTATTAGCACCTTCTTATTAATGAACTCAGAAGGAGCATAAATCAGGCAGTCATTTACAAAAGCATTTTGACAATAGTGTGCAGGATAATGTAGTGGCCTGGAGCCAGAGCAGAGAGTTAAAATTCCATAATCATAATGCACATTTGAAGTCCTGTGGACCTAAAGCAGGAAGGTGGGAGGAAGAAAGGACCTCAAAGGAAAATCACAATGGTTGGCAACTGATTAGATGTGGGGGTTCTGCTAAAAAGGAGGCTTTAAAAATAACCTGTGTTTCAAACCCTGGGAAATCTGACTTTCAGAGTTAGAATAAAACAGCCACGCTCAGTACTAGAGAGGAACATATCTCATGCTCTTAAAATATAGTACTAGAGGTGCAAGCCCTCTGCAATGAAAGCTACAGAACACTAGAGAAAGAAATAGAAGACTTTAGAAGATGGAAGACCTCCCACGCTCCTGGATAGGCAAAATTAATATTGTCAAAATGGCCATATTACCAAAAGTGCTATAGAGATTTAATGGAATTCCTATTAAAATCCCAATGACATTCTTCATAGAACTAAGAACAGCAATCATGGAATTAATTTGGAAAAATAAGAGACACAGAATAGCCAACGCAATCCCTAGCAAAAGGATTGAAGTAGGAGGCATCAAAATACCAGACCTTAAACTATACTACAGGGCCATAGTAATAAAAATGGCATGGTATTGGCACCAAAATACACATGCAGACTGATGGTACAGAATAGAAGACACAGAGACAAACCCATGTAAATACAGTTATATCATACTAGACAAAGGTGCCAAAAACATTCACTAAAGGAAAGATAGCCCCTTCAGTAAATGGTGCTAGGAAAATTGAAAATCCACATGTAATAAAATGAAATTAAACCCCTATCTCTCACCCTGCACAAAACTCAACTCAAAATGGATCAAAGACTTAGGCACTAGAACAGAGACCCTGAGCCTAATAGAAAAAAAGGCAGACCAAAATCATCACCATGTTGGCCTAGGATCTGACTTCCTTAACCAGACTCCTAAAGTATAAGAAGTAAAGTCAAGAATCAATAAATGAGATGGATTCAAACTAAAAAGCTTCTTCTCAAAAAAGGAAACAATCAATAATGTAAAGAGAGAGCCTACAGAATGGGAGAAAATCTTTACCACATGCACTTCAGATAAAGCATTAATCTCCAGGATATAAAAAGAACTCAAAAAAACTTACACCAAAAAAAAACAAATAAACCAATCAACAAATAGGCTAAGGTACTGAACAGACATTTCACAGAAGAAGAAATACAACCTATCAACAAATATTTGAAAAAATGTTCAACATCTCTAGCAATTAGAGAAATGCAAATCAAAATTACTAAGATTTCAACTTACCCCAGTAAGAATGGCAATTATCAAGAATGCAAGCAATAATAAGTGTTGGTGAGGATGTGAAGAAAAGGTACACTCATATATTGCTGGTGGACTGCAAATTGGGGCAGCCATTATGGCAAGCAGTATGGAGATTCCTCAGAAAAATTTAAATGGAACCACCATTTGACCCAGCTATCCCACTCCTTGGTTTATATCTAAAGGACTTAAAATCAGCATATTACAGTGATACAGCCACATCAGTGTTTATAGCAGCTCAACTCACAATAGATAAACTATGGAACCAACCAAGATGTCCTTCAACAGATGAATGGATTTTAAAAATTTGGTATATATATACATATTTTTATATATACCAAATTTGGTATATATATTGGTATATATATATAAAATATATAAAAATTTGGTATATATATATATATATATACTAAATTTTAAAATCTGGTGTATACACACACACACACAATGGAATATTACTCAGTCTTAAAGAAGAATGAAATTATGACATTTGCTTATAAATGGATGGAGCTGGAGAATATCATACTAAGTGAAACAAGCCAATCCCAAAGAACCAAAGGCCAAATGTTTTCTCTGATATGTGGATGCCAATTCACAATGGGAGCAGGTGGGTTAGGAAAGAATAGAGTTACTTTAGATTAGGTAGTAGGGAGTGAAGAGAGGGGAGGGGGTTTGGGGACAGGAAGGGTAATAGAATGAATCAGAAATTATTACCCTATGTCCATATGTAACTATGACCAGTGGGTTTCTACATCATGTACAATCAGAAGAATGGGAAATTATACTCCATTAGATATAATGTATCAAAGTGCGTTCTTCTGTCATGTATAATTAATTAAGGCAAAAAAATTAAAAATTTTTAAAAATTAGAAGATTCTAAGTGTCCTCACCATACTCACACATTAGCCATCCCACAGTTTATATGTATATCAAAACCTACCATGTGGTATACCATAAATATATACAATTTTATTTGTTAATTTAAATAAATTATTTTTGCTGATGAAATCAAAAGAAGAAGGGGAAATTAGTGATGCAAGAGAGACTAGAACTGCTTCTCTAAGCAGGTAAGACTGGATATCATCTAGGATCCGTCTATAGGAGCTGGCAGTAAGGCAGAGTATATCACTGTAGGTGCTGATTGGTAAACATGGTGGTGAAGCTGATCCATCTGTTCAACAAGTACTCTGTGCTAGGCGTTGTTCTTAGGACACAATGGTGAATCAAAACACACAGGTTCCTATCATCATAGAGCTATCAAATCTAAACATAAAACAAAGTTCAAATACAAAGAATGTGTGGAAGTCTTAAGGATCTGAGAGTCAGGCTACAATGGGGGTGTTAGAAATATGATCAAATTTAACTTTAAAATTGCTGCTGAGGGGCAAGTCAGTGGGAGACCTGAATGGGAGTGGGAGATCTCTCTTCCATGAATAGTTCTAGTCCTTAAGCAATACTAATATTATCAATATGTAAAAACAACACGTCACCTTTTACTCATAACACTGAATACAACTGTTTCCTGTAATTACAATAAAGCAATGCATTAAATTATGAAAAAAAAAAACTGAAAAGCGCTTAACCCACCTACCATTTTCAGTAAAATTGATGCTAAATCTCTTGAATTTGTTTTTTCAAAAACAGAATTTCACACTCAAGAGATGAAGTTATGTTCTGGGCAGTTACAGAAGCTTCAGGTTTCAAGAGACCTTACCAACGACCCAGATCTGTGCTGCCCAATTCCGTAGTCACTGACCACATGAGGCTGTTTAAATTTAAATTGTTGAAATTAAATAAAATTAATAATTCTGCTCTTTAATCTGACTGATCACATTTCTAGTACCCAGGAGGCATGTGTGGCCAGCAGCCACCATATTGAACAGGACAGCATAAGCCTAGGAACTCCAACTGAGTCTCAGTTGGAGAGGGAAAAGAGAAATGTATGTGTGAGATGGAATCTTCTCCAAAGACACGTGACCTCCATCCTCGCTCCCTGTGTCTTGAGTACTCATGAGGACTCTGACTCAGACTGACAGCAGGCGACCCAGAGGTGGTGAAGGGCTGCCAGAAGGATGCACAGGTGCTCACGGGGAAGAATGGCTTGGGAAAATCCACCAGAAAGAAAAGCTGACGACCACCATCAGTTGCTGAGACTGGAAACCCCAGACTGAACTGATGCTGGGCTCACATGCTGATGTAATTGACCTGTCCCACCCAGGTCCCAGGAACAGGAAACCATCCCTGGACATGCAAAGTGAGGTAGATGTGAAGTGTCCCATTTCAGTCAACTTGAGAAGGAGATACCCTAGCCAAAAAATAAAAGACATGGAAGGTGAACCTCAAGGGTTGGGGAGTCATCCTCCTTCCGCTCTGAGTTTCGCCTGGAACCCCTGTTGTGGAAAAACATGGAGGAATCTATAAAGGACCAATGGTCATATATTGGCCTGGAAGGAAACTCTGAGAATGTTGACATCTATGGATCTTTGCCAGTTATTCTTCTTTTATAGAATTTGTCTTTTTCTGCTTTATCTTTAAATCTTCAGAGAGAACTTGTTGAAAATCACACCTCGTCTCAGCAGGATGGGGGAGACTTACCCATAATCCCAGGGGTTGGCAGTGGCAGTTACCAGTGGAGTCAGGGCCCGCAGTAGGTGCTGATCTCTCAAGGGTGAGGCCAACACAACAAAAGACCAGGGTCCTGGTGAGGCATCCAGACGGAAGAACTCGAGGGACCTGGGTTAGCTTGCCTGAGAAGCCACATCTGTGGACTGCAGGACACCAATGACATGCTGGCTTCTGTGGCTTCATGATTTTGTTCCTCTCCTGATTGCTTCTTCTCAGTTTCTCTCACTGGTTCTTTCTCCTCTCCCCATCTTGAGGTGTGAACATTTTCTAAGTCCTGATTCGCCTTTTCTCACTTTCTACTCTCTTTATTGATAATGACACTCTTTGTAAGGGCTTCAATCACTACTTGCAACACTCAGAGGTCACCTGACTGTGGAATTGTCCTCACCTGAATGACCTGTCAGCACCTCAAGTCTAGTGTGTCCAGATTCACTGTCATTCCCTCTTCTACACCCTCTATGTCTGATTCATTGTTAACTCCTCTCAGTGCGGCTCGTATTTAACCCCATGTTTCCACTGTGAATTTCCTATTTGAAACTCTGCTGACTCTTGCCAGGCGCGGTGGCACAAGCCTGTAATCCCAGCAGCTTGGGAGGCTGAGGCAGGAGGATCACAAGTTCAAAGCCAGCCTTAGCAATGGTGGGGCACTAAGCAACTCAGTGAGACCCCGTCTCTAAGTAAAATACAAAATAGAGCTGGGGATGTGGTTCAGTGGTTAAGTGACCCTGAGTTCAATCCCTGGCACCCATTAAAAAAAAACAAAACAAACAAAAAAAACATTGCTGACTCTTAAATGGACAATTGAAGTATTGAAGTCACCTCAGGTGTTCAGTCTCCCCACCTAATGTTATTTGATGGGACCAGAGTTACTGTCCTAAGTTACACATTATAGAGATGATCATGTCTGCCTCTTCTCTAAAATCCTGAATAAATGGCTTTCTTCTAATTTTCCTCTATATTCTTCTGCACCCATTCTCAGTAGACCAAAAATTCTTCTCCTAAACTCATTTGAACTCTCCACCCCAACACTCAGCTACAAGGAATTCAAATCATCCTCCAAGCCACTTGTCCTCTGTTTCCCATATGCCCTTAGTCAGTTTGACATTTCCTTGTCCCTACTCACATTTATCACAGTCACCTGGTACCCCAGGCTCAGGTAGGCAGGTCCACACCTTATTAGACTGGAAGGGCAGTGTGACATCACACACAACATTCAACCAAAGGGTCACAAAATGTTTAGTCAGCTTTCTCTTACTTTAACAAATACCTGAGATATCAACTTAGAACAAGTAAGGTCCATTTTGGCTCACAGTTTTGGAACTTTCAGTTAGCTGACCCTGATGCTTCTGGACCTGTGACAAGTTAGTTCTCACGTCATGTCAGAGAACTGTGCTGGTGGAGCAAAATCACTCCCTTCCTGGCTCGGAAGTGAGAGAGAGGAAAGAGGAGTGTACTGGGGTCCACCATCTCCCTCCAGGACCTGCCTCCATTGAGCTGAAGCCCTCCCACAGGCCCAACTTCCCAATGTTCCCACCACCTCCCAACAGCACCAAACCAGAGACAAGAGCTTTAACACAAGCTCCTCTGTGAAACATTTAAGATCCAAGCCATAGAACAACAGCATGGCGGCCTCGTCTCCCACACGGCCATAACCTGGAGACTTTGCTGGAACGTTTCAAGTCGCTTCTAGGAGGTTTTATCTTTCTCATTTACAAATTTCCCCCAGTGAACATTGAACAGAATAAGTCTTCTATCCTAACTCAATGACCTGGAAACTGAGTCTACCAGAAGCTTGATGTCAAAGCCACGGAGTCCACGCTGGGATTGCCCAAGGTAGAAGTGCCCAAGAGATGGGTGACAGCAGGTCAACCAAGGCAGAGGGACCACCCGGATGTAAGTTAGGGGGGAAATCGATAAGAAGTACAATGAATGCAGCTTTGGCCAATGGGGCCCAGCTGAGAAACACAGTGCTGGCTTACTGTGTGGGTCATTTGTTAAATAGCTTATTTGATGGAGGGCAGAGTTGAACTGGCAGGAGGTTAATGGGAGAGGAGGGCATCCTCGCCCATCCTACTTTCCTCAGCACACAGACATCATTGCTCCCACCAGTGACAAAAACACAGGGAGAAAGTACAGGGACTGCAAGATGGGGAAAGGGAAGAGGAAATCCAGTCTGCATTTGCATCCACAAGAATGAAGCAGCAGGATTAAAGCAGCCAAGAGGAGAACAGGGTCCAGAACAGGGTCCAACTCAATAAATACTTGGGGAATGAATAAGCATGGGCTTGCTTGCTCAGTTTTTCATGCATGCATTTGTTTTCAGAGTGTCTCCTAGATGGTCTGATCTCACTCTCGACACACACACTCTAGACTCTGGGAAGCACTGGGCAACCTGCAGTGACAAGATCGTGTGGACTGCTATGTGCACACTATAGGACAGGCTGAGGCCTTCTGACCAGCACAGGTGACACCGCATTGCTCTTGCTTGGTCTTCTGCAATTTCTACTTTACAAAACACCTCCACCTATGTTCTCTCATTTGATTCACATAACAAATTATACATGTCAGTATTGGTGACCATTCATCACACCGCGGTTATAATAGGACTAGCTTATGAAGAAACCACTCTCTCATCCAAGACTGCATTTGCCTACCACATTCCACACACTGGTCTAGGCTCCAGCTTCATAGGAGAGAAATAGAAAAGAGCCTCTTGGCACTTATATCCCATGGCAGACCACGCTCCTGATGATTTGGCCTTTGGTCATTATCTGGGCTCCACCTCCAGACTTGACCCTAGCCACACAAACCCCCAGGCAGTTTGCTAGAGGTGCCCTGCTATGAAAGTGCCATGCCACATACTGTCCCTGCTGGCCCCTCTGTTTGGAATGCCCCTCCTCCCTCCTGCAGCTGGCAATTCCTTTGCGCCATCCAGCTCATGCAGGTCAGGCATTGCTCCTCAGGAAAGCTTCTCCTCAGTCCCCTGGGTCTGGCACCCACACACTCAGGCCCCTGTGCACACAGGCCTCCATTCTGGCCCTGAGGAGGGATTATCTGTGAGAGGGTTAATCTGTGGTTGTGGTTCTCCCTTGGATAGATATTATAATCTTATATTTAGTGAACATCAGTCATTTGGGAGCACCAGGTACTTGTCTCCTCTGCTCTAATCTTCACTAGGGAAACTGACCCTTCCCTGAGAGTCCCAGAGGCCAGTCTGACTCCACAGTTTAATATAGAGGGTAGGGCCTTCACCTCAGGACTAAACTAATCTGAGGGTCCCGTTCTCCTGAGTGCAGTCACTGATTTAGAGAAGAGAATCAGGTCCAATTGGGTCTGACTGGAGTGGAGCCCAGAATTTTTGTTGGACTCTTGTGGGTACTCAGGGCCTGTTTTTGTCAGCTTTTTCATCACTGTGACCAAACAATCTGACAAGAATGATTAGAGAAGGAAAAGTTTATTTTGGACCACAGTTTTAGAGATATCAATCCATAAATGGCCGACTCCACAGCTCTGGGCCCAAGGTGAGACCGCACATCATGGCAGAAGGGTGTGGAGGAGGAAAGAGCCTCGGGAAATGAAAACCAGGAAACAGAGCGAGAAGGCCCTTCACCAGGGACAAAACAGCCCCCCAAAGGCACACCCCGGTCGGTGACCCACCTCCTCCCGCCACACCCTACCTGCCTACAGTTACCACCCAGCTAACCCATATCGGTGGATTAGGATTCCAATGAGGTCAGGGCTCTCACAACCCAATCATTTCAACTCTGAAAATTCTTGCATTGTCCCACACATGAGGTTCTGGGGGACACCTCATATCCAAACCAAAATGGAGCCCAGGTGAAGAATGTAGTCCTTGGGGCTGTTGGCAGCCAGCTGGCTGAGGACAGAACTGAGAGGAAGGTGGCCAAGCTGAGAGTCGGATCCCAGGCATGCTGATTAGGGCCTGGACTACTTACAAAGCCAAAATTTTCACCCCACTCCCCTTTCCTCTTCCTTCATTCCCAGAAAGTTTGGCCTGGACTTTGTATCCCGAAAAATTCACTCTAAGAGTCAAACTGCCCTGTGGAAGGTCCAGCGTGCTGTCTCTTGTGGTGTGCCACAACCAAGCCTTTGCGCACTTTCCTCCAGCACTTTCAAGACAGGAAGCCAGGGCAGAATTTTCCAGAAGACACTCCCTCATTTTGTTTGAAAAACTTCAAAGTCATGGGGGTGGTGCGACCAAGGGGAGGGAAGCAAGGCCAGTGTTTCGGAGTGGGGACGTGGAAATACAGGAAGTTGGGAGAGTTCTAGAGAAGACCAGGAGGAAGCTGGCATCTCCAGGTGGGCTTTGAGAATAAAGGAGAAACACAGACCCCTAAACAATCCCCAGAGGACAGGGGCTAGATCCATATGCTTCATGGGTTTTCCCTTTATCCAAAAACCCCTTCTATTCTCCCCAAATCTGATGCAACTTTCCAAAGTAACTAATTGTATAAGTTGTGGTTTCAAAGAAAACACCAGTTAGCCTCTCAAATAGGCATGAGTAAGGAGGCGTCCCTGCCCCCCCAGGCATGTTACATTTTTGTTTACCAGTGAGGTTGATTTTAAGTTCTGGAGATTAAAACTGAAAGAGAAACTTCAGATGCCTTAGAAATTAGGGAGTTGTGTAATAAACAAAAGAAAGTGCCTAGCAGCATTTTGTGAACAAGAAGGTACATAATTTAGAAAACAATTAAGGCAGAATCAGTATGATTCATGTCTTATTAACTAAGGAGTCTGAGCAATGACAAAAAAATTAACTAAAGGGAAAAACAAGTCCTACTGTAGTCTGTTATTACTTCATCCAGCAGGCCTTACAAGGGGTTCTGATCATTTCTCAAAGACAGACACCACGGAATATTTTGCTCTAAACGTGGAGTGTGTCCCTACGCCCAACATTTACACACACATACACGCCCTTGGAGCTCGGAGATGCAGTAGTTAACCACATGGACTTTGAAGCCAGATAGAAAATTCCTAAACTTTATCTTGGGCAAGTAACTGAACTCAGCTTTGCCATCTGCAAAATGGGAAGAAAAGAACTTCCTAGGTTGTTACACATATTAAATAAAATGATCAATTTAAGGACCTTTAGGGTAACACAGAAACAATAATAACTAAAATCGAGTTCTGAGCACTGTCTTAATGATGAGTGGCAAAGCTGCCACATTGTACACAAGAGACAACAATGAAATACACGAGCTGTGTTTGGTTTCAATAGGATGGTTAGGAAAGGAGGCTTTAATTTTAAGATTTGAAGAGATCCTAACCATCTACTTGATTCGGGGCGAAATCTGACAGTGACTTAAGATGCTTAAAAATTAGGTCAATAGTGCTGCGAACTTATCAGATCTGACTTTCTTATCTGTCACTTGAGCATACTTAATTAAATCAGTGACTCTCACACTACAAATTAGAGTTGTCTGAAGCACTTTAAAAAAAAAAAAAAAATCTGTGGGGACCCAGAGATTCTGGTCTAACTAGTCTAGAGAGTATTGGAATTTTTGAAAACTCCCAAGGGCTTCTAATATGCAACCAAATTTGAGAACCACAAGACTAACTCATTTCTCACATGCACTCAGATGTGAAAACTACGCAGTTCCACGTCATGTACAAGGCCACAGAGGGAGAAGAGAAATACCTGCAGCAGAATCTTGTTCCCGTCATAGTCTTGTGTCTGCCACCTGGTGCTGCTGATGGGAACACACGGGTTGGGTAGAAGAGGAACTAGCTGGCCGATCTCTTGAACCTTGAACTGCAGCACGCAAGACTCTTTGGGGTCCACAGACGTTCCCGGGGGCAGCTGCTTCAGGGACAGCTGCAGAGCCAAGTTCTCAGTGGTATAGAGCACAAAGAAGCAGAAGTTGCTCTTTTGCAAAGTGGCCTCTCTCTGCAGGATCATCTCGTAGAGTCTGATGGCATCCTCG
The DNA here is from genome assembly GCA_020662805.1 of Glaucomys volans. NCBI lineage: Eukaryota > Metazoa > Chordata > Mammalia > Rodentia > Sciuridae > Glaucomys > Glaucomys volans. Next base: position 442,716 of record JAJEJO010000236.1, read on the forward strand.
TAGTTGTCAAAACTGCAGTATAGTGTCACCCTCAGGATCTCGGTGCCACAGTGCACCTGCCTCACGCCCCAGACAGGCATCTGGTTGTCCAGGCTGTAGAACTCCTGATTTGCAAGGAGGTAGGGACAAAGTCTCCCCTGCGCGTCCTGAGTGGGGTAGCACTGCCAGGGTGGCTGCTGTAGCGAGTCCAGAACGCGAAGGAGGCGCTTCTCTCCCAGGCTTTCGTGCAGGAAGAGCAAAACAGACATCCCTGGGAAGCGGGACCTCCTGGGGTGGTGCCTCTCATAGTACTTCACTGGTCTGAGCCTCTCTGACACCAGGAAGAGGTGCATCCCAGGGCAAATGCAATCCAGAAGCTGGTCCAGAGCCTGCTGCAGAAGCGAGCCATGCCCAGAGTCAGCAAGGAGGTGTACGGTCATGACCGGGGGCTCCTGTGTCTCATCCATGGTGGAGCAAAGCACGCGAGCCTGCAGGCTTCCAAGATCAATGAAGAAGTGGGTGAGGCCACCTTGGGGCCTCTCATGGAGCCTTCACCCACCACAATATCTTCAGCTCCAAGGGCTTCTTCAGAATACAGCCCTCAGGCAGATAGCACAGTCTGGCTGCCCGTGGATGCACAGGGAGGGAACGTCACATGGACTCATGAGCCTCTGCTACACCCAACAGCAGTGGCTCCACGTCATCCAGCCGGTGCAGAATGCAACTGCTCCTTTGGCTCTTTCAGGCATTCCCCGGGGTTTCTGTTTGACCTAAAAACCTATAATCCTGAGAACCACCCAAATGGGTGGTTCTTGCAGACACTCTGCAGAGGAAATGACCAGGCAGAAAGGAATGGAGTCAGCTCTGGTAGCCTGATAGCCATCTGTGTAGTTGAAAAGACACCCATTTGATTGACCCACAATGGCTCTGGTTTCCTACTCACATCTCCTGGTGTTTACAGTAGCCTGCCAGGCCACCTGAATACAATGACTTCTTTAAAACAATTCTCAAAACTTGAACCCTTGCCAGGCTCCCACCCCCTTCATCTTTTGTTTTTGAACTTTTTATGCTAGGACATGCAGAGAAAATATTTTATCTAAATAAAAAAATAAGTATTGGCTCCACTGCAGACCCCGAATATACTAAAAAGATGCTGAGAAACAAAATCACCCTTGATTCATACAAACTCTTCAGAAAGAGATTTACAAATCAATAATAGCAATTGCTTGTGTCTGTTGAGGATCTACTAAGTACAGTCACAAACTGAAAACTTCATGTCAACTAGTTTAATCACTGCACAAACTTACAAAGAAGGTAACATTAGTCTCCAGTTGCTGATAAAGACTTTGAGTCATAGAAAAGCTGCTGAGTAAACTGGCCCACAATTTCTCAGCTAAGTGGCCATAGGAAGATTTGAACTCAGGGACTTCGAGGTCCACATCCTACACTGCCCCTCTGGGGCCCAGAAGACCCAGCCCAGATTTTCTTCCTACTGGTAAGGAAAGGGTGCCTCAACAATCTCTAGTTGACACATTTGTGGGAGACTGAGCTGCCGAATCCTAAATTGAATGATCCCCGATAAGAATGTTGTCAATCTTCAAACATAATCTGCTAATGTGTTCTAAATAGCAATTCAAAAATCATTTGCTATTCTAATAGCAAATGTAAAGGTGTGGTGCTTCTGTAGAGGTGTGGACAGACACGTTTTTCTAAATGTAATTTATCAACACACAGTAGAACACAGTGTGACTTCGCTTTTTATAAATGAAGAAACTTTTCAGATGACAACTATAACTTGCTCTTTGATTTTATGTACATGAATTCCTTTAGTAGTACAATAACCAATTTCAAAGTGAAGAATTGTCATCCAAGGACAGGAGTAATTTCTATTCAGATTTACTTTTAAATCTATGTACAATGCTAATCATTTGAATTTCATAATTCTCATGGTGTGTTTATTGGAAAAATATATAAATACAGTTTATAACAGATAAATTGCTTTTTAATTACCATGCACAACTCTGCAATTAACTTCTTTTTATTTCAACTTTCAAAAAAATCATTAGAGTTTTTTTTTTAAGGTGTTAGCTCTTGAGATTTTCTTTTTTAACTCTTAATTCATGTCACACACTGGCATTTAAATACAATAGCGTTCTCATCCCTTGGTATAAATCCATCTCCTTTCCCCCTGTCCTTCCACTTACAGAGCTGACTATGCTGGGTCGCTTTAGATAAAGCCATGATTTTTATGACAGTTTTTGAAATTCTGGAAATAATAGAAATAATTTTAAAGATTAGAGGAGAGTATTATAGCCCTAAGGCAAAACGTGTAATACGGGCAAGTGTTTCAGTTCTGCTCTAGGAAAGGTTTTGCTTCTTGATGTTCTTTAATTTCCATCCAATGCCAAAAATATTTTTATCCCTCTTGGGTTTGTTATCATTTTGGTCAGAATTTTTTGAATCTCCTTAATCTGTTGGCATCCAAAATGTTAAGAGCTTGCCGTGTGGGGCAGGCTGTCTCTGCAGTGAATTCTCCGCGAACATAAACTACTGACCCTCGTGTCACTGTCACCCCCTGCCGCCCACCACAAATGCCGGATTCTTAGCTATGCTCCACCATGATCTTAAATTTTGCACGAAGCTTCTGGGGAAGGCACAGACAAAAATACTCTGGGGAGCCATCCGATTTGGTTCTCAGCATCTGGGCAGCTAACATGTGGTTCTCTACCTTCTTTTCCCTAAATTTGGTCACGATGGCCAAGCGTCTATCAGGCATCAGCTCCTGGACAGCAGCCCGGTGGTCCACTCTCCACAGCAAAGTGGGGTTGCTGGTGACAGGTAGTTCAAGGAAATGGAAGAAATCAGCTAGTCATGAGGATTGTTGGAGCCCATGGAAGCCATCGGGAGTTTGCCCCTTTCTGCAAGTCTCATGAATACAGTGGGAACGTTAAAACCCTGAGGGTCCCAACCCAGGTCGCCAAGAAAACTTCGAGAACCCTTCTTTTCATTTTTAACATAGAGCACATGTCTATTTATCCCACATCTTGAAGGCCAGGCACTATGCAGATAGTCACCGTGCTGCACTTTGGAGGAGCACCTTAGTGTCACCAGTGTCGTGATCGAGGGCACTGCAGGAGGCCCTGGAGCCACCTAGATGGGAGTCACTGGGCAGCCTGGAGGAAAAGAGATGCTACTCAAGTCCTGACAAGTACTATGGCATCAGGTAGACAGGTACGGCGCTCAGGTTGGCACCAGGGAGAGGAAGGTGATGGGAAGAGGAGCCTCGGGACCACCAGCCACTGAAAGGAACTGTGAGGGGCTCAAGATTGCTGGAGGGTGGAGGGCAGGCGGCAGAGGTTGGAAGGCAGCCAGCGGGCCTGGTCAGGAAGAGCCTCCAGTGCCACCAGGAAGGGCCAGGCTTTATTGTAACATGAACTGAGCCACAGGGGACTTGGCTTGCAAAAAGAGCAGTGATTTGAGGAACCACAGACAGGAGGTCTGGGAAGCCAACGGGCGGGCTAGTTACCTGGGGGCCTGTGGGCAGAAGGCTGCAGTGGGTGGTCCAGGAGGCTCCCAGGGTGGTGCTTATGGGTGTCTGGGTGAGGAACACTGGAGTGAGGGTGAGGGCTGCAGTGTAGACCTGGTGAGTGGATGTCAGGGACACCAGAGTGAAGACATCCAGTTGCTCTTTCCCATGTGACACACAGGGGAGCAGCAGAGCAGAGGATATGGGCTGGGGAAACCCTGACCTTGAAGCAGCTATGGGAACAGACTGGTTACCTGGGAAGAGAATATACAGTGGCAGTATATTCCTTCCCTAGGAGGGAAGAGCGTGGGACGCTGGGAGGTCCTGGGGGACAAGTGATGTTGAAGTGGTGCCTAGGGAAACAGACTAGAGCGTGGTCCTAACCCTGTGTGGAGCTCGTGTCTTAGGCTCAAGGATTTGAGGCCATAGCTCTGGCTGCCCTCACCTAGTCTCGTCCCTTAGTCTTGCCACTTGTCACTTGGACTTTCAGGATAACATCTGTGACTTACTACTCCTTCTCCATTAGGCAAACTCAGAAGAAGCAGCTGTGACTAAGCAGACCTCAGAGCCACGCGAGCCTCTGTTTCCTTGTTCCCGAGAGGAATTAACTCTGATTCTCCATCTGATTCTCCATTTCTGGGCAGGATCAGGCCCCACAGAACTGAGGCAGAACTGAGGAAGAACCTTTCAGTCCCTGACAGCAGCCTGTAACTCGCACTGCAGAGAGGGCACCCAATGACTCTGTCATGGATGGGGACCCTTCGTGTCTCCCAAGGGATAAGACATCCTTGCATGACTTTCCCAGTGCCTCGGGGCTGGTTGCTGGCACTGCTTGGATTTCTGGGTTGGGGACCATGCTCCCCACCACTGCTAAGGAGAGCAAGATGCAGCATCTGCAGCCATTGAGGCAAGAGCTTTTGAGGTTTATGACATAAAAAAAGGAAAAAAGGAAGACAAAGGAGGGAGGGTATTCCCAGGGCCCGGACACATTGTTCATTGCCCCATGTTCTCGGCTCCTCTGGTTAACATGTGTTCCACCATCCCAACCCTCCTTCCACTAGCCATTCACACACACACACACACACACACACACACACACACAGAGACACCCCAAAGGTGCTTGGGCTGCAGCCCCTGGGGAGTCTGGGCAGCAATGGCAGCAGCCTGACAGGGGAGGCCTGTGCACATCTTCTCCAGCTCTAGGCTCCTAGGGCAGCGGTGGGGAGGGAGGAAGGAGCCTTCTCTAAGCTGTTGTGACTCTTAGCTGCAACTTCTCTCCCAGTTCCCCAGAGGACACCTCCTGCTTAGACCCAAACAATGCTATCAGATTCCGATTAGACTGCCATCTGTTTCCCCTTTCCCAGGACAATGCAGCCCAGGAGCTGATACTGGGGTTTTTACAGGTGCAGACAAAGGGAGTGTGTTTCCTCCTGACGCTTTGTTGTGGCCTCCTGCTGTGACTTGGTTCCCAGGCTCTGGCTGGGTCTGTGAGCTGCTGCCGGCTCTGCTAAGCATCTGCTGAGGACCTGAAAGTCCTAATCCCTTGTTTCTTCATCACTGAGGACGAACTCCCTGCAGCTCCATGGAAAGGATCTAATGAGTCCCAGGACACAAGGGCCTTGCAGCCCTCTAGCGCCTACCACTGTGGTTATCTTGAGAGCTCACATTTCATACTGTTTCCACCCTTCAAATAAATCCAGTATGTGCAGTAGGGAACAAATAAATAAATCAGTGTACATGATTTTTTTTTTTTTTTGGCGGTGCTGGGGATTGAACCCAGAGCCCTGTGCTTGCAAAGCAAGTACTCTACCAACTGAGCTTTATCTCCAGCCCAGTGTACATGGCTTTTATGGAATACTATGAAATAAATGAATGCATGGCATTTTTATGGGATACCATGTAGGCATGAAAAAAATGAAAAGAACTTCAGGAACTAGAGTTCACCATATCTAATAACATGTGTGTATCCTCCTCCAGCCTCGCCCTCCCGAGTAGACTAGATAAATCTCACCTGTGTGCAGAAGGCAGATTCAAAACTGGGTATAGGGGCAGTTTCATTTATAGCTGCATTGACTGAAATAGTCAAAACAGGAGAGGGGGCAAAGCTACCCAAATGCACAACCAAAGACTGGATTATTAATTATAGCATGAGGGAAATAAATTCATCTGGGCGACCCTTTTTAGTTTGAATGAATCTCACAAAATGTTGAGTGAAAATATCAAGAGCAGAAAATACATGCAGACCACTGATATAAAACTTAGAAATATTCAAAGACCCTTCAGTGGTAGTACATAGAAACCTCAGTGGTCAAAGAATAAAAAAAATGTTAGGATAAAAAACACCAAATTTGAAGTAGTGGTTACATCAGGTGTGAGGGGAATCTGCTCTTTTTTTTAAGTTGGGTGGGAAGTTCAAGAGTGCTCATTTTATTTCCCTTGGACCTTTCTGAAGTATTTCATCATCACTTGAATAAGCATGATTTACTACGCACGGACCTAGAAAGGCAGTTCCACTATAATGGTAAATAAAACAAAGAAATGCAGCTTATGATTCTGTTTTCCTGTAAGAATTCTATAGGTGCATATGACTGCTAAACACAGATGGAGAAAAAGTTTGCAAGTATACAAGCCAAGCTTGTGTTAATAGTGTGTCAATAGTGGACTCTCTGGGAGAGGAGATTATGGGTATAGGGGCAGTTTCATTTCTTCACATATTTCTAAATTATTACTATCTATTACAAACACTATGTATCACTTTTGTAATTAAACAATAAACAATATGTGAACCACTGCACACAACACATGGGTTACCACCTTCTAATCCATTCTTTCAACTATTGTGTATAGTCCTGTCCCTGAATACACAATAGTTGTGTATTCAACAATAGTTGTGAAGTTGTGTATTGTCCTATAGGGACAGGACTATGTTCTGGGAATAAGATGATGAAAAAGCAAGAAAGAAAGAAGAAAGAGAGAGAGAGAGAGAGAGAGAGAGAGAGAGAGAGAGAAAGGAAGGAAGGAAGGAAGGAAGGAAGGAAGGAAAAAGAAAGTGATACAGCCTTAGTTCTCAGGAGCTCATACACTGATGAAAGAGGTAGACATTAATCAAATAATCACCCAATTAAATGTAAGATGGCATAACGTGTTAAGTGCCAGACAAGTGGGACATAGGACCTGACTATATAGGGGGGGTCCACCAGGCCATCTCTACCGAAGGAGGCTTGAGCTGTGTGGTCTTTGAAGAAGAGCAGGAATTAACTGGGAGAAGTGAGAAGAGCATCCTAGCAAAAGGAACAGTGTATGCAAAGGCCCTGTGGCAAGTGGGAGGCCAGTGGAATAAGCTAGCTTAGTTACTGGTGGTACCATTTGACAAGACAGGAAATCCTACAAAAACAGCAAGTTTGCCTGAACTGTGATGTATGAACCTCTGAAAAAATGTCACATGATTCAGTATGCTCCTAACTACCCCGATAAGCAGCAAAGCCAGACCATTGCTGGACAATTCAGAATAGTTGCTAGTACGTACTGAGCACTGACACTGTGCCAGGCACTGTCCTAAACGCTGGCACCTACGGAAAACACGGGAGCATAGAAATTTGAGTCTTGTCCTCTCTGAATATTTAAAGCCAAAGCAACCTTTAATTATTATAATAGGAAAAAAGAATACAAGTATTTTTTCTACAAAATATTTGGGGTTCACTAAACAGGCCAAATAGCTGTGCACTCTTGAGGTCACATCTATACAACCAGCCAGAGTAGCTGGTTATGCCAGAGTAGCTGTCACCTCGTGGATGACTTGCTACAGTGAGCAGAGAGCAGAGAAGAGAGTTTTCTATTTGCTACATGCACGGGACTTCTAGTTCCCTGGTGGAAAAATGTTGGAGTGAATAATTTGAGCTGTAAGTCAACTCTTACTAATAAACAATGTTAATCTTCCCTCATGAGAAGTTTAAGAAACAAACTCTTCCAAAACAAAACTCCCACCAGGGACGGCAAAGGGAATGGTAAATGGCATTATAAATGCTCACCTTGCTTTTAGACAAGCACCTTCCTAAAGTGGGGACCTCCATTCACACACTGACCCATCTACAAATTGGCAATGATGATGTCTTTGAACCATAAATGACTTTTTAACATTTTACCAACAACAAATGTGCAACCTTTAGAAATAAGCTAGAAATAAGCACATCCTAGAATCGCACACCTCAAAATGCTGCTGAAGCTGATGCTCCAACACGAAGTCTGGCTTTACTTACCACGTAGATTACAAATAGCGATGGATCGGCTCATGGCAAGGAACCCTGCCTCCCATGCCAACCTCTAAGTCATTAAAGCCGGCTCAGCATAAAGCTGACAAGTCAATCAGACCGAAACCAACGTGCCCGGGCTGGTCGGCCACCCTGCAGAGCCGGGAGCTTCCTGTGCTTCGTCAGCTGTTCCTTCTGCTAATGGGCTTCAATTCCCACTTTATATTTATATCCCAGCTGCTTCCAAAGGCCACGGCTGTGCCACCAGACAGCAAAAATAGAAAGAAGAGAGGGGTGCTAACCATACGCATTCATAACCAATCTGTTTTTAAAATACAAAGCAGGAATTTGGGTCTATTCTGCTTTATAGAGAACTTCTAAAAGGCACAAATTGAGGTTGTGGATTCTGTGACTGCCTGGTGAGAATATCTTGCGGCGAAATCTTTCTCCAAAGATGCATCATTCCGAAAGGCTTCCTAAATTCATTGGAGGAATCTATTCTGTAGGATAACACAGGAGAAAAATGGGACCACATACATATAAACAATAATATTGCTCAAGTACACAACTTGGAAAGCGGAGTTGGAACACTGGAAAGAGAACTGGCCTAGGAGGAAGAAGACCTGAGTTGGAATCCTAGCTGGTTTGTGCCAGGCCCACCTGCTCTACTTGTTCTGGAATGGGCAGGCCAGCTTCTTCCCTTGGTCACTGGGTCATTAACAATGATGAGCCCGCACAGCACGTGCCTGGCCCAGGGTATAGATGCAACAATGCTTCCTTTTTTAGTGCGGGCAACACGTGTGCTAGATTTCAACCATTCCATTCAGGGCTACCATATTTGTTTGTTCTCAATTTTTTTTTTTATAATCCAACCAATTCTAAGCAACCTCCAAACACAAGGTTTCAAGCACATTTTAATATACTTGTATTTGGAATCTGAAGTGGGAAGGTGAGTCGTTTCTATATGTGGGAAACCTAAGGCATGTAGACCATAAGAGGAAATTACCTGTCCAGCAAAGTAAGACTTGAAGATTAAGAAGAAGGAACTCTTGACTCATGGCTCCCTGACAGTTACAAAGGCTCCCCACACACATGAAGGCAAGAACCTGCTGGGAGAGGTCCCTAATGGGATGAGAGGAGTGACAAAATGGGAAAATTGGAGCTGCTATTAACTCGATGAAGTCATCTAACTCAACAGCTGGGTGGGACCTTATAACTCTCACCTGACTTTCTAGATTGAGACTGTGAGGCTGAGGAAGACAGGTGGGTTACCTCAGGTCACCTGGTTTAATAATTCAGTGGGAACTAGGATGCAATCATACAGGACTTTGTCCACAGATACTGTCCCTAGCAGTTAAACAGTGGGTACCATTTTCTAACTATCTCATGTAGGAGTCGTATTTTTTAAATGGTAATTTCCTTTCACTGTGAATTAAGACCTATCACCCAACATCCGCATACACATGTGCTGGGAAATTTAAGGTTCTAGAGAGAAAGATGCTATTGCTATTCTGTCATGGGAGCTTTCATTTCACATGAGAAAAGAATTCAGAACACAATCAGCCATAACAAAGCGGAAGTAAAATCTCATTACCATCTTTCCGCTTAGGGTAGTCTCCTTACCAGAGAGGCACTTCATAGAGATGTGGAGGTGGGGTACCTTCTAAAGGCAACCCACATGGAAGGATGGCTGGGAGTCTGCAATCTGGGTTGAGAGGCACGAAGACCCAGAAGGACATCACAGTGGGCATTTAAAGGAACTGGGCACAAGTTCAATGAAAGACAGTCACTCAACCAAACATTCGCCGAAGTAAATCACAGTGACCACCCGTAGACTACTACATGGAGGGCCGAATTCAACACACCAGGGGTTTTATTTGGTTTCCTTTGCTCTCGAAGTTGGGTTTTGGTAAACCCCAGATTAAAACTATCAATCATGGAATGAAGTCATCAAATTTCTTTAAGATCACAAGTATTTTTCCCATCATTTCTGCCTTCTTAGTTAGTAGTTAATATAAGGAAGCAAATTACTAAAGAATGGCTGGCTAGAGTTCATCTAGTCAGTGAGATGGGGCAGAGGGGGGATTGAAAGAACCTCAAGACAGAACAGCCAAAGGCATCGTGCGGACCTTTATTGGCTCTTGGTTCAAATAACCAATTGCAAATGACATTTAGGGACAATTGGGGGCAAAAAAACTAGACTAGTGATGAAGATCACTAAGTAATTACTATTGATTTTGTTTAGGTGACAATATCATTGTGGATGGATAGGAAAATGTCCTTAATTTTTAGTGATGAGTGGTCAATACTTAAGGGAGAAATATCACATTAGCTATGATAGCTTTCAGAAAAATAGAAGATTGCTGGGCCTGGTGGCACACACCTGTAATCCCAGTGGCTCAGGAAGCTGAGGCAGGAGGACTATGAGTTCAAAGCAGTCTCAGCAACTTAGTGAGGCCCTAAGCAATTTAGTGAGACCCTGTCTCAAAATAAAAAAAATAAAAAGGGCTGGGGATATGACTCTGTGGTTAAGCACCCCTGGGTTCAATCTCCAGTACCAAAAGAAATTTTTAAAAAATAGCAGATTAAATAAATTAACTCTTACTTTATCGTATGCTCCTTGGACACCCGAAGCAAACAGTCCTTGAGATTTCATTATGGAAAGAGCAGCCGCTCTTTGACATCTCTCTCAAATTGTTACCATGCCCTTTTACTTCTATCAATCACACTAGTACCATGAAGCTGTATCTCTTAAATGGAACACTACATTTGAATTAGTTAGGATCCTTTGAAAATAAAGATTACTCACTTAATAAAGTCATGACCATAATAGTATTTTGTTTGTTTGTTTTTAAATGTTTTCAACTGCACTTGGTTTTGGCAATGGAGTTCTAAGCACTAATAATATATACGATGGGAAAAAGGATGGACAACAAAAACGCTTCAGAGAAATTCTCCCAGTAAGTTAGAAGCTATCGTTTTCCAGAAAAGTAAACTAATGGCACAGAATAGAAAACACAGAGACAAACCCACATAAACACAGTTGTCTCATATTAGACAAAGGTACCAAAAGCATACATTGGAGAAAAGATAACCTCATCAACAAATGGTTCTGGGAAAACTGGAAATCCATATGTAACCCCTATCTCTCACCCTGCACGAAAATCAACTAAAAGTGGATCAAAGACTTAGACACTAGAACAGAGACTCTGTGCCTAGTAGAAGGAAAAAGTAGGTCCAAATCTCCACCATATCTGCTTAGGGACTGACTTCCTTAACAAGATTCCTAAAGAGCAAGAAGTAAAATCAAGAATCAATAAATAGGATAAATTCAAACTAAAACGCTTCTTCTCAGCAAAGGAAACCAGCAAAAATACGAAGAGAGAGCCTACAGATTGGGAGAAAATCTTTACCACACACACCTCAGATAGAGCACTAATCTCCAGGACATATAAAGAACTCAAAAATAACACACGAAAAAACAAAGAACCAATCAATCAATGGGCTAAGGAACTGAGCAGACAACTACAAAGAAGAAGAAGAGATACAATTGATCAACAAATATGTGAAAAAATGTTCAACATCTCTAGCAATTAGAGAAATGCAAATTAAAACCACACTGAAATTCCATCTCACTCCAGTCAGAATGGCAATTATCAAGAACACAAGCAACAATAAATGTTGGCAAGGAGGTAGGGAAAAGGTACACTCATATATTGCTGGTGGAACTGCAAATTGGTGCAACCATTGTGGAAAGTAGTATGGAGATTCCTAAGAAAACTTGGAATGGAATCACCATTTGACCAGCTATCCCACTCCTCGGTTTATACCCAAAGGACTTAAAATTAGTATACTACAGTGACACAACCACATCAATGTTTATAGCAACTCAATTCACAATAGCTAAACTATGGAACCAACCTAGGTGCCCTTCAACAGGTGAATGGATAAAGATATTGTGATATATATACACAATGGAATATTATTCAGTCTTAAACAAGAATGAAATTATGGCATGTGCCAGAAAATGGATGGAGCTACAAAATATCATGCTAAATGAAATAAGCCAATCCCAAAGAGCCAGAGACTGAAGATTTTCTCTGATATGCAGATGCTAATTCACAATAAGGCAGGGGAACTAGGGAAGAATAGAGGTACTTTGGATTGGGTGGAGGGGATCGTAGAGAGGGAAGTGGGTGGGGGACAGTAACGATGGTAGAGTGAATTGGACACTATGACCCATGTGCACAGGATTACATGACCAGTGCCTACATCATGTACAACCAGAATGAGAAGTTATACTCCATGTATGTATGATGTATCAAAATGCATTCTACTGTCATGTATAACTAATTAGAACAAATAAAAATTTTAAAAAGAAGCTATCATTTTCAAGTGTTAACATGATCAGAAAATCCCCTGCTAGCCTGCTTTTCTCCACTCATGGTTAGGCCAGCTACGTGTCTACCTGTGGTGGGCTAGAAGACGGAGGGACGATCACACGTGGCTTGGAAAGGGCATCTTTGTGCCGGATCTCACTGAGGGAGCTTTACTGAGAGCTTGTGGTGTGGTGTGAGCTGCGCCCAGAATGAGCTGCCGATCGCTGGGCAGAAGGCCTATTTGCAATCCGCACCACCAAGGGCTTCCTGCAGGCGCTCAGAACACTCTGCTCCTGTGCCTGCCTGAAGGGTCAGCTTTGACAGTCCATAGCTGGCATGGCAAGGGACAGCCAGGCCTGATTCATGAGGCGTAATTCCACTTCTCTGCTAAGAAGAAAGTGGTCATGCTGCAGGATGGTGATCACAGGTCATCTCCAGGAGAGGCCCCACAGGAGGTGAGTTTGGGCTGGACTATTTTCTCCCATTAACCCAGTTTCTCTCATGACAGACGGGCCTCCAGCTGGAGATGGCTGGTGAGGATGAGCCAGTTGTTCTTCTGGTCTTCCCGGGTCATGCCCTCATTAGCACCTTGTTCTCACCTAAAGAGCTTATCCTGGCTGCTGCCCCCCTCTGCCATCTCCACTCACTTTATCTCTGCTTTTACAGAAAGGTTCTCAGAAAAGTGCTTTAAAAAGATTTCTATAAATAGCCTAATCATAGTATCAACAAGCATGCTGTTAAAAACAAAACTCTTAGAAGTAGTAGTCCATTTGCCTAGTAATTAGTTCACACCCAAGCCACCTTCAAAGGCCAGCATGACACCAAGATCTCTGTTAGCCAGAGCAAGCCCTGGAACAACAGGAAAGAGTGTTGGAGGAATTTAGCTCCCCTGGAACTGCTGCTTTGCAGATAGGCATGTTTATGCCGAGCCTGGCTGCTCTGGGGTCACCAGGACTCCTCCCCAGTGACCAGGCAGACTCTGAAGAGGTCCCAGAGGGAACTTGCAACCGTGGTGGACTTCCTGGATTGCTCATCCACAGAACAAATAATTCTGCACCAACTTTCGCTACATGCACACACACACACACACACACACACACACAAGATATCATTTCCTTGTTCATTCACTGTATGACTCCACAATCAACCTGTGAACAATTCCTCACTGTGTTCAGTCAAGAGGATTTTGAAATTAAATACTCAAGACACAGATGGACAAGCCAAAAAGACACACTGGACTCAAGGAGTCATCTCCTACCCCATTAAGAACAAAAAGGACCACTTTTCAGAAAACTTGTCAGACTATTGGAATTCCAATTTTTCACTTGTTCTCAGGTTAAAAAACTCTTCCTTGAACGTCAGTGCTAGCTTCCACACGTATTTACCCAGTGGCCCAAATCTGACAGAGCACACAGCTGTGACTGCAGTTCACAAAGCTTGAAATCCGTTTTCAAGCTCAACACACTAGATTTTCTAGGTCTTTTGACACTGTTTCCTTTCATCTCTTTTAATCATGCCCTAAATTCTTCAAAGCACCAAGGGACCAGCCAAAATATGGGTATCTATTCAAAAATTGTAATTTTTACCCATATGAAGAAATGCTCTGTGAATTTAAAAGAACCAACCTCCTCTACTTTTTTCTCTCAAGAAATCAGAGCTGCATACTAACACACCTCCCTAGAATGATGAAGAGGTATCATTTTAGCTAATCGGGATCCCCCAGACCTTTTACTCAGATATTTTCTAACTCAAAATATTCTACCTCGACCAATTCCTAATGCCCTTTCCCCTCCCTGCATTACTTTCTCCCCTAAAATATAAGCTGGCTTCTACCACGTAATAGAATAATTGTACAAATCTTAATGCAATAGCATGCTGTTTTGAGTTCTTCATAGTAATTAAACTGTTGCTAAATTTAAAAAATAATGAAGAAATAAATGTGCAGGAGACCCACTAATGTAAACCCACTAATGTAAACCCACTAATGTAACACCCACAAATGTAAAATTGCTTGCTTATGCTCAGTTTTATCCATGAGGTATATTTCTGTTTTGAAGACAGAATTCTAATTGTGCAAATACATACACATGCACACACACCCCAACATTTCACCAATATACTGTCTTTGGGTATCCATGCTTCGAGGTCATTTTTGATGCAAGACCACCCCAGAGGGAGGTTGTTGTGTTCTTTAGTAACACACTCTTGGAATAAATCCAAGATGGGCCTGGTTCACACAGATTTCAGTCTAGATAGAGTAAGACAGAATGCCAAAGAAGCTCTGTAACATAGAGGTAGAGAGGGAATGCAGTTTTTTTTTTTTTTTTTTTTTTTTTGAAAACAAAAATCGGGCCATATGTTATCAAGAGCTTTAAAATGTAAATATTGTTCGATTCCGTAATTTCCCTTCCAGGAAGCTTTTCTAAGCACATAAGAGCAGCACTGAGTACCTGTGGACAGAGGGATGCGTTAGTTGGGAATTTGTGAAACTAGATAAAAGTAGCCTAAATTTCAAGGAGGATGACAATAAATTGGAATGTATCCACACAATGGGAGAATAGTGAAATAAATTGTGACACTTATTTCTTCAAAGCTGTTTTCAACTAACACCCACTAATGTAAAATTGCTTGCTTATGCTCAGTTTTAAAGTGAGGATATAATAGTTCATATGTAGTATGTTTCTAAATTTAATAAAGAAATATTCATAGAAAGTGTCCTTTCATACATGATAATACAAACGTGAACAATGAGAAAACTAGGCTATTTCTTTTTGTTTTTGTCTTTATGTATTTTTCAAATTCTCTGAAATGTGAATTTACATATTTAATAGGAATAAAACAGTATGTGTTTTAAAGAAAGTGGCCTACATGCAATACCTCATATTCCTCCTTTATTCTGCATGAAAATATCAAAATGAGTTCAAATAATTTCAAAGGTTATTTGTGGAACTTAAAATATTTAGAGCATGCTGTAACTTCGGCAATTGGCTTTATAACAGATGGCGAGATTTCAAAGTAAACAAAACATGAAATAAAATTGCAATTATCCATGAGGTATATTTCTGTTTTGAAGACAGAATTCTAATTGTGCAAATACACACACATGCGCACACACCCCAACATTTCACCAAACCAGATACCCTTTGTTAATTCAAATTTTAACAGGCCCTCAAATGAAACTTTCTTAAAGCTATTTTTGATAATGACATCCCCATATTCTGGGACCCCAAGGCATATTCACTTGTTTCTCTTTCCTTTTTTATCAATAAATATTCATAGAATATTTTTATAGGACAAGCACTGTTTTTGTGAACAAGAATACATTTGTAAATAAAATAGATATCGGGCTGGGGATATAGCTCAGTTGGTAGAGTGCTTGCCTCGCAAGCACAAGGCCTTGGGTTCAATCCCCAGGGCCGCGAAAAATAAAAAATAAAAAAAATTTTTAAAAAATAGATATGATCTGTTCATTTTCTCTTGCTCTTGTTAGAATGGGAGTACCGATGAATACTAACCAAACACTTATTACAAACCACAAGAAGTTCTATTAAAGAGCACAGCAGGGACCCAGAATATATCAGTTGTCAGGAAAGATTTCTGTGAAGAATGAGGAAGATCCATCCATGGGAATAGCACTCCAGGCAGACAGGACAGCATATACAAATGTCCTGGGGCAGAAAGGCATTTGTGGTGTTTTAGGAACTGCCAAGAATCCAGTGTAGCTGAGGAAGATTAACTGGGATGTGCAAATGACCCTGGTAGGACTGGAAAGGAGACTGCAAAAGTCACAGTAAGCAATGGTTTCTTCGGGCAGTGGTAAGGAGTTGGATTTGCTGTCATGGGAAGTTAATGAAGGGGTTTCTTTCTATTTAATCAAGTGTTTTAAAAACTGCTATTTTAAACTAATTATAGACTCCTATGAAATAAAAATTAGTATATAGATTTCCATCAGTGCTTCACTCAGTTTCCCCCAGAGATAACACCTTATGTAAGTGCAGAACAATATCAGAAGCAGGAGACTGTCCTCAGTACCACACTGTGAACCAGCTGCAGACCTTACTCAGATCTGACCAGCTCTCACATGCATTCATACACTTCTACCTGTGAGTGGTTTTAAGCCATGTGAGGACAATAGTGAAAGATTTTAAATGAATAATAGAATGTGGTTGATGTTTTTTGATGCTAGCTGCTGAGAGGAGAACAGATTGGCCAGAAGACGAGCCAGAAGGCTGCTATCGCCATGCAGTGAGAGACAGTGGTGATTCAAGGAAGAGCAAGAGAATAATGCAGATTGGCTGTTAGCAGAAGAAAAGAGAGACGGAGAATTAAGGGAAACAGATGAGTGAGAGAAAAAAAAAACATGTAAAGTAAAAATTTAAAAAGATAAAAATAAAAGAATATAAAACAAAATCAAAATATACTAACCAAACACCCTAATCCTCAAAATACAGATCCATGAAAAATAACTGGCTTCCAAAATGCTAGAAATGAGAAAAGATAAATATAAGTGTGCAGGAACCAATCAGGTCACAAACAGATAAAAATAAAAATAAAAATAAATTTATTAATTAATTAAAATTAAAAAAGAGATCTTAATGAAGAGTTAAAGAATCGCTTCCGCTGGAGTTCAAAAGATTCTCAGCTTCCCTTCTCAGCAGTGTTAGGTGGGAAGGGCTAGAGCGTGAAGCTTGCTCCACCCTCAGGTGGTTTGCTGGAGTGAGAGAGCAGATCCCTCCGGCAAGCTCCTGGAGGTGGGGTTTAGGCTTAAGTAGGCTCCAGGTTCTTGACTGAATGGTGACTGGGCTGAAGATTTTAAATCTGCACACCTCCAGGGCCCAGCAGTTGTGGTCCATGCTGGAAGACTGCACCCAGGGATCTCCCCTGGGTTCCACTCATGTGGTAGAGGAGCCAATTCTAGTCCCCTCCTTCACCTGCAGACTCCACCTTTCCTGGTCTTGGGTTCAGTCTCCAAACTCAATCTCTCCCCCACCATTTCTAATTCCTGGCCGGGAGTATCTCTCCCAGCCAGTCCGGCAAGCAACCGGATTGGAGGAGTGGGAGAGTGGATGGGCTTCCATGACTAGTATTTTTGTGTGTAAACCCAAATGTTTAATTGGATTTAAATGTTTGATTTTCTCCTGGCCACTTAGGTACACCATATGTCATGCCCCGTGGGTTTGCCAGGCCTGTGTTTCAGGTCAAACTCGGGATTGCTAGGAATCAACTCCCCGAGCGGCCGACACCCGCACTGCAGCTGCAGAATGGTTCCTTCCTCTGTTCTTCCTGGCAGCTGGGAGAGATGTGGCTTCCTCCCCACACAAGGATATTGTGCAGCACGTCTTTCAGTTTAGTTGAGTGTTGTCTTTGATCTCAGATCTCTCCATATCCAGACATACCTCAGGCCTCCTAAAAATGTAAGTTCCTTCAATTCTCTCATCCCTCCACTTTGCTCATGGAGAGACCACTCTGGCTGGTGCCTCTGGCAGTAGCATTGGGGATTTCTTCCTTCTTTTATTATATCCAACCTCCTGAGTCCCCAGTCTGCTTTGAAAGTCCAGGATTAAATCCCAGTAAAGGTCCCCCTCCTTTTTTCACCCACCTTGCCTATCTGCTCTCTTGGTTTCATGCCATTGGAGCAGCCAGGAACATGGCCTTCTTGAAAGAAGAAGGTCACCTTCTGCCATTTTGAAACTCCCACGGTAGTGGTTCAAACCAGTGTGGAGATGGCGAAAAATAGGTGAAATTATCTGGGAGGTTAAAGAGATGGAGCCCGTAAGATTTGGGATAAATTGGATATGGAAGGTGAAAGAAAGGAAGAAATGAAAATTCTCTCAGGTTTCTGGCATGAAGAGCCCGATGGGTGGTGACACCATCTACCAGGAAGATGGTGTCTGGTCCTCGAGGTTTGGTTAGAGGCTGCTGTGAAAGTACAAATTTGAGATGCATGTGGGAAGACTTTGGGTAGTAGACACATATTTGAGAGTCAAAAGCATAAAGACTTTTTATAAAGTCATTAAAAAGCCTTCAGTGACATCACCAATAGAGTGAGTGCAGAGAGGGAAGATGGCCCAAGCAACTCCATTCCACGAATAGCCACAGGCTTATTCTACACCTTCCTTTACAGCCGTTTCACTGGTAGTAATACCTCCTCAGAGAGACTGTGACCCAGCAAGCAGCAGAGATTCTGCCTCGAAATCCTCGACTCAGGGATGCTTCATAAATTCCGTTTGGTTCAGTAAACATTGATTAATCAGGACCTGTCATCACATTGGGGAGACAAAGAGGAACATGGGTCAGTTGGTTCAAGAGTCATTCTCAATTACCACCTGCATTAAAATAACATGGATGAAGTCAGAGTAGACATTTTCCTTTCCTCTGATACTGACTTGACTCTACAAAAAAGATGCACATTTAGAACAAAGTATATGTGTTTTCTTCTCTGTTGGCACCAGCCACCTTTAACAGTATCTTTAGGTATTACTTTCCTACAATTATCCTATGCCAAAATAAGTTGTTTATGGAATGCTTTTAGGAGTTTTGGGAAACTATTAAATATAGGCTGCTATGGCTACACCACAATTCTTAAATGGTAATGGAAGGACAGCTTAATTAGTTGAATATTTCAATTAATATAGAAACAATTTCTAGTATATTGAGTTTTAAATATCATGATGGTGAGAAATCTTCAAATACACCAAAGCCAAAAAAAACATATTTTTTTTATTCCATAGAATGTCCTTAAATCTTCCATCTGATATCATGAGCTTTGTGCCCAGCTGAATGCTTAACTTGAAACTCAACAGGAAAAAGGAACGAGGCTGTTCTAAAGGGTTCTTTGCTTTGAACCTGCAAACCCTTTTGTTGGATGGTTCGGGAACTTGCCACTCTTCAGAAAACTCAGGATTTCAATCCTTTTCAAAATACTCGTAAATGGATTTGCTTCTTTTTTTTCTTAACTTAAAAATCCATACCATCATTCCTTTATTTATTCAGTAACTCTTTATTGGGCCCTACTGTGTGCCAGGTATTATTTTAAAGACAAAATAGATAAAAATTCTGCTTTCCTCCTACTCTTGTGGAGTACTCAGGAAGTAAACAACATACATCTCAGATATGAAAATCTGAACACAGTTGATATAAAATTCCAATGATGCTGAAGACCAGGCTCAAAGTATACACACATTGTGTGGAACCCAGTATTCAAACCAGTTTGGTTATTGTTGTGGACTGAATGTGTGTGCCTCGCCCCAAAAGTTCTGATGGCAAAGCCCTAACTCCAAGTGTGGCTGTATTTGGAGGTGAAGCCTCCAAGGACATTATTATGGTTAAATGAGGTCCTAAGAGTGGGGCCCTGAACCAATAGAAATTGTCTCCTGCTAAGAAACACCAGCCTCTCACTCTCTTTACCACATGAGCACACAGCAAGAAGGCAGCTATCTGCAAGGGGGGAAGAGGGCCCTCGCCAGAAACCAACCATGCTTCTCTTGAATTGTCAGTTTCCAGAATCTTGAGAAAATCAATTTCTGTTGTATAAGCCACCCTCTCTGTGGAGTCTTTAAATGGCATCTTGAGCAGACTAATACAATTGGTAAGCCATAAAGCTGTGACGGCTACTTGCCATGTTCCTTCCTAACCACTCTCTGATGTTTTATTTATTACTATATTTGATAGGTAATATCACAGCAACCAAGCCTGATTGGGGGAGGGCCAGGAGTCAGTATGTAATTTACATCTCAAGCTCTTCATTCTGTTGTATTTATATTAATTCATCCTCTGCCAATCTCCACACAGGTTTGGAATGTCTCTATCATTAAAGTCACAAACCAAAATAAAGATGCCCTGGAATAAAAGGTGAAATTAAAAACAGGAAAAAGAGGAAATCTATTCCAAACAGAAAAACTAACATAATTGTTGATGTTGAGCCTTCTGGTAGCCAGAGCAAACTTTACAGAAAAACAAAACAAAAAATTCAGATTAACAATCCCAGGAAGGAACAATGGGGGGTCTCAGGTGCCATGGTGTAGGATCTGTTCATGGCCAGCAAGGACATTGCTGATGGCCAATATCTGAGAACTTTTCATCATAAATTCCACCCTACAAAAATAATGCCTGCATGATTATGTCCCACTTGATTTAACTTTTTCCCCTGGACAATCTGAATAAGTCCTCCTTCATGTTGATTTTCATAAATAAATGAATGAATGGAATTCAGAGGTACCCACCTCAGAACTCAAGAATATTACTTTTTCAGATGCTTCTGGGAGGCAGGCCTAAGAAAACTACAGAAGGCACCACACAGAACATTGCACAAAGATTGCCCATCACAATCTCCAGGATGTTTGGTGCATTTGGAAACCCAGGCACTATCTCCAGACTCTTATTCTACAGGGGTTTACCCACCTGTCCTGTTCTCAGCCAGCTATGCAGGACCAGGTCACAATGCTCACATATGGGATCATATGGGAATGAAGTGCTGGCAAGAAACGTGCCTTGTGGACACTGATCAGGAGTGCAGGCTGGCTCCAACCCTCCAATCCTCACTGCCAGGCCACTTCTCATTCATTCATTCTTTCTACACACATCACACATACACACTCACACACATCATCCACTTCCAAGAACATGCACATCTCTTTTTTGTCTTAAAAGAAGAAAGCAGGACCTCTCTAAACGTTCTCCACATCATCACCCAGTGTCACACAGTCAGTGCTCCACTCAGTTCATCATCACTGTGACCAAAATACCTAATAAGAACGACTTAGGGGAGAACAAAGTTTATTTTGGGCTCAAGGTTTCAGAGGTTCAGTCCATGGTGGGCCAATTTCATTGCTCTTGGCCTGAGGTAAGCAGAACATCATGGCAGAAGGGTGCAGTAGAAGAAAGCTGCTAAGTTCATGGTAGCCAGGAAGTGAATAAAGAGAAGGCAAGGAGATAGGGACAAACTATAATTCCCAAGGGCACACCCCCAATGACCTGCTTCCTTCAACCATGCCCTTTGTGCCCACAGTTACCACCCAGTAGTCCTTTCAAATGGTTAATTCATCAAATTGATTAATCCACTCATAATATAATCATTTTACTTCTGAACATTGCTACAGTGGGTATCATGTTTACAACTCATGAGCTTTTCAGGCTATACTTCATATCCAAACCATAATAGTCAGCATGCACTTGACTGCCAGGAATGCCCTGGAGAATCAGACAGAATTTCTTCAACAAGTGTCAGGCAGTACCATGGGGCAGGTTGAGCTTCTGCAAAGAGGGAGCTCATGGATCTGCCAAGTGTGGTGTTTATTTTTCTGTTGGTCCTCTGAACTCTGGAATTGGGAGGAGATGTTGAACAGGCTCTGGATGCAAAACAGGACATAGTGATGCCCTTGACTGGGTCTCCAGGGTGGTCCTAGTGTTACAAATCCTAGTTGACAGCCCTGTGGTATAGCCAGGCTTGTTCCATTATGGCCCCAACCTAACCTTGCTGCTCAGCTTCTCTCAATCCAGCTTCCTTGGCCTGACTGTGCTGGAAGCTTCCACCTAATCTTTGGATTCACTCTTCACCTTTCTTCCTCAGGCCCATCCCCTACGACAAGCCACTTGCCTTTGTCTTCCTATTGACTTTGGCCACTGAGGAGATTCTGGGGGCTGAAGGCTGCAAAGGCAGGAAATTATTCCTCAGAGTCTGCAGGGTCATGTCAGGCTGGTCACCTCCAAAGACCATGGCTCCTTCCACCATCCATTCCAGGATCCCACCCTTGTCCTTTCCCCTTACCACCAGGCCTAAAAGCCAACCAGAGTGCCTCTTGGCTTCTTGCCTCTTGTCCTATGCTATTTCTTTTGGTTTCCGGATACCCTACTCACACCTTTAAAAACAGTCCCTTTATTAAACTCACCTCAAATTACTCAATTTGAACATGCATTATTTCCTGAAGAAACATTCACTCATATACTCAAGAGAATGATCTCAGCTCCTGGAGGTGTGGCCACATCTGCATTCTTCACAGAAAGTCACCCTTTTGAACTGTTTCTTAACTGGCAAAAGGTGGATAACAGTAGTACCCACTTCCGAAAGTTGCTGTGAGGATTAACACGTCAACCTGAAAGGCTTAGCACCACATGGGACACCCTGAAATGCTCAATAAACAGCAGTGACTGAGGAGCAGTTGCCCTCCAGCTGCATCCAGTTCCCGTGTCCCCACAACCCACTGCTATTCGTCAGTGACTAGCTGATAATCACTTCACCATTGCCTCCTCCTGCTTAGGAACATTTCTATAGCCACTCTGTTAACTTCTCCAGTGGTGGGGCTCAGGCCACACTACCCCAGAATATTTGAAGATGAACAAGTTTGAGGAAACATCAAAAGCAGGAAGAGTGAAAGGAAGGTCCTTTCACTCTTCTCCCCTGAAGCAGGTCCTAAGGCCCTCATTGAAAGGAGCCCTTCCTGCACCCCAAGGAAAGGAACATCCTGATCTCTGACGACAAAGGAACATGGAAGAATTTGAACATCTGTGCACACCAGGGCCTTGCCAAGTTTCCCAGTTTACTACCATTAGCTGATTCTCTTTGCCCTATTATATTTCTCCACTTCTCATCAAAGCTACTAAAAAGCACTCAGCTTTAACTGGTTTTTAGGGCTTCATTCTCACATGTCAGAGCTCCTGTGTTGTGTAAAACTTGGATTAAATAAAGGTGTATTCTTCTTTTGTTAATAGGATGTTTGTTGGAGAAGCCTCAGGTTCAAACCTACGATGGGCAGAAGGAAAGGGAGTCTCCTCCCCTACAGTCCCAGTCCACCTTTCCAGTCACCTTCAGATTCTTTCTTCCTCCCTGTCTCCAGTAGTCATTTCCCCCTCCAGCATGCACACCTCCTGCTGGATCCATCCAACACAAGAACAACTTCACACTCCTTACAAGGTCAGCATCCTCCCAGAAGCGGGAGGTCCAGAGTTCTCAGACCTGGATCTCCCTAGGATCCTGCTTGGGCTTCTGTCCTTCTCCTCTTCCCTTCTGAGCAGGCGGTCTGCACTAGCTTGTCCACTGCCATGGCTTCTCCCATGACTCCTGTCATTATGAGTCTAAATCCTGATTCGTAGGCCTGGTCCACAGATCCACTCAAGCATTCCCACTTTGGTGTCCCACAAACACCTCAAATTCATCATGTCAAATTGAGCTTATTACTCCCCACCTCTTATGATTTGGATATGCGGTATCCCCCAAAAGTGCATTATTAGATTATGGGAGCTCTAATATAATCAGTCAATCAATCCATTTAATAGATTGATTATTTGGAAGTACTAGTGTACTGAGTGAAAACTGTAGGCAGATAGGGTGTGGTAGGTCAGTGGCGTGTGCCTTTGAGGTTTCTACTTTGTCCCTGGCACCTGTCTCTGCTTCCTGGATGCCACGAGCTGGGCAGCTTTCTTCTGGTGCCATGATATTCTGCTCACCTCAGACCCAGAGTGGTGGTCAGTCAACATGGACTGAGACCTCTGAAACCGTGAGCCAAAATAAACTTTTCCCCCTCTAAATTTTTCTTGTCAGGAATTTTGGTCACAGCAACAAAAACTGACTGACACCCCACCCCAAATCCTTCCTTCCTCCTCTTCTCCTCTCCTTGTTATTAATACCTCACTTCCTCAGACTCCCAAACCAGTAACCTAGGCATCACCCTTGACTCACTCCTCTCTCTGCTCACATTCCATCAGTTCATCCTATTCTTCAAGTCCTAACAAATTAAACATTCAAAGGTCTTCTAAATCAGTCCTGAATACACCCTGGCCCCAAGTTCCCTCACCTGGTAAACTTCAAACACCTTCCCATTGACTCCTCTTCCCTAGCTTTTTTCTACTGAGCCACCAGAGCAAGCTTTCTGAGTTCCTATCTGATGGTGACATTGACCTCTAGTAACCACTTTCTATGATGGGCTGGACACAGAGCCACATGCTTTATGTATATTAAATCATTGAAATATCCCAACAATTTCATAAGATAGATCATATTCCCATGTCTATGTTATGATAAGGAAATGGAAGCATAGAGCATTTAAGTGTCTTGTTTCAAGGGGACACAACTAACAAGGCCCAGCTCAACCCAGAGTACCTCCCAGGTCTGGCAGGAGACTTTGCCTCCTGTCCTATTTGCCTCTGTTCTGCTTTAACATGCTCTCACCTTAGCCTTCCTCTTCTCCACCTACCACAATCACCATCACTGTAATTACACATGCTTAAACCCCTTAAGCCCCTTTGGGGCTCCCAGTTTTTGCCCTGCAGAAAATAGCCCCAACTCCTGGTTGTGACACCAGGGGTCCCATCACCCCACCCTGACCACCTTTCCTTAGCTAGCTCTTACATGTCCTCAGACAGTGGGCCTTCAGCTTTGCCCACCTGCTTGCAGCTTCCCCAATGAGCTGCATTCTTTCTGCCTTTTCATGAATGATACCTTCTTTCATGCCCTGGTCTGACCCTCACCCCTATTTTGAATCTGGTGACTCAGAATTTCAGCTCTTTCCTAGAGATTGGACATAAGCATTCCTTCCTCCAAGGGCCTCCCCAGACCTCTGGGCCTCACCAGGTTCACATCTCTTGTTACCACTACCCTAAAATGTCTGTCTTCAAAGGGGAAGGTTTGAAGAGCTATTCATTTTTAGATCTCTGGCACATACTTGGTTCTTCAAAGCATGAGGACTAAATACGTGAATAAATGGATGAAAGAATGTGAAGAGCAAACACAAGAGCAGCCGTGGACATAGCTGTGGACACTGATTTAATGGAACATCCACACTCTCTACACTCAGTTGCTGTTGTTGTTGTTTTAACCACCAAAAGGATTCTAACTTTTGTAACTGTGTAGCATCTTCAGTTATCACACTTTCTGAGTGTACATTTAAGTTAGACCATGTGTGCACATCATACCCGATTGGACAAATAATTCCATTATATTGGGATGGTTTTCTTTTAAAAATAAATATCATCAAATAACTCTACTTCAAAGCTGAACTTTGTCCAATCAAATACAAATGCCACCCAGCCCTAGAACCTCTTTTACAGATATGTATGTAAATCTTATCTTTCTGAAGGACTCAAAAATCTGATGGGGAAATTTGTGTGAGAGAGAAGATTGAACTGTAATGGAAATTCAAAACAAGAGTTTGTGTGGATAGACATGCCTACTTGTTATAACCATTACCCAATAAAAGTTCACACCCCTATTGTTCAGGAACTTCCTCTTAGGAAGGGCTGGCAGGGTCTGCTAATGGAGACCAATCACATATTAATCAGCCATTTCCTCTTGAACAGTCAGAAGAAACAAGAGTAAAATTCACCACAATTGCAATGACAAAAGAGTTTCCCTTCATTTGGTTGAAAGAATTTGTTAAAGTTCATAGTAAAGTCTCCAGGTAGATAGTATTCTTTGAAAAGAGCGGCTGCCTTCAATTTTATTAAAAAAGAGGAGAGTTTAAAACCACCCAACTGTGTCAACAAAGCCACTTCCCAAGACCTGCATATTCAACTCTGGCAATTGGTCATACCAGAGAGGCCTGAGAAAATAACACTCATGAAGCTGACATAGATTGGAGGATGTTCAATTGTGAACCAGCGTTCAAACATGTTTCATATACTATAGTTACAAAAGCAAGAAATTAACATATTTTCTGAGATTTTTCCAATAAGAGCTAAAATACTTAGACCTAAATACTCAGTTTACCAGAAACGCCCAAGCTCCAAGAGTCCACTTCTGAGCATTCTGATGGCTCAAGCTTTTCTAGAGTGTTTCTCAGGATACCATCTGTTGTTCACAAAAATGAGGAAGGTGCAATTCTATAAAATTCCTTCCTTGGATAATTCATCAAATGAATCCAGGCAGAAAAGAAGTAAAATAGTTGGAAAGAGGCATATTTAAATGAGTGAGAGATAAGAAGGAAAAGTCATTTGGAGCTCTGAGCACTGCCATTTTGTGTGCGATTGGTTCATCCAGCGAGCATTCTAAGGGTTTGCACTTGTGAATCTTTGGGACATTTTTCTCTGTCCTGGGACCACCCCAGTGCAAAAACCACTTTATAGCAGAAAAGGGTATGTAAGTGTCCTTTAACACTGAAGTCTTTTACCAGAACCATCATGGCCAATTGTTGAAAAGGAAAATAGTCCACTGCGTAACTGCAGGAATGTTTAAAGAGTCTAAACTCAGATTATCACCCTAGACCAGAAGCAGATTTCAGCTAAATAGAAAAACAAACAAACCTAACAAGTAAAAATGCCCAAAAATGGCTGAGCTGTTACTGGAAATCTGAGGCATTTTCAAGCATGGATGTTTGTGGGTCCACTCTGACATTTGTAACAAGCACATCTTTGCAGCAGATGGTCTGCAAAGATGGAGGCCACCAGTTCCAACCATCCTGAGAGAGAGTTCATTTCTTCTCCCCATGAGTATGAGCTGACCTTATGGCCTGCTTCTGCCCATGGCTGCAGAAGTGGCCCTATGTGACTAGTACATGGGGGAATTTTTTTTTTTAAATAAGTTTTTGCTAAACTGCCCAGGCTGACCTTGAATTTGCTATCCTCCTGCCTCAGCCTCCCGAGTAGCTGGAATTTCAGGTGTGCACCACTGAGGAAGTTTTTAATTTTCTTTTCTTCATCTGAAGATATGACCATTTTTGTCCATGAAATAAACTAACAATAGATTTACAGGAAAAAACAAAAAACAAATTTTATTCTGCACCATTGAAGCCACACATATGATATGAAACTCAAAAGAGGACTAGATAGTTGAAGCCATAGCATTTTGCAATGGTGACTTGCAAAAGAAGCTACGGGAGGGTGAAGAGAAGCATTCGAGGTGCACAAAGGGTGTCTGCGTGCACAAGAAAAGTCTCCCAGGCAACAGTCATCAGAGGACCCCTGTGTTCATCTCGACCTGGACCAGATGTTGGACCCCCAATTTCTTCTTCCTGTGAAAATATCATTCCTAGGCAGATAGGAGGACATCAAAGAGAAGAGCATCAACCTGCATCTGTGTTTACTATGAACCAATGTAAATTTCTTTTCACAAACAACAAGCTTTTCAGAGCCATTCCTATATCTGCAGAGGACTCCAGTTTCTTTGGATAACCAATTTGAAATATGCCAAAGAAATATATTTGTGGTGGGATATTTTGATCTCCCTCTTAAGAAACTCCTGTATTTGCCTTTTTAGAAGACATGTAAAGAAGATTGAGCTAAATTACTGAGGGATCAGAGACCTTGAGGAGAAAAAGAGAGAGGAGAGCAGAGACAGAGATGACAGAGACACTACCCAGAGGGAAACCTAGGACCCCAGACCATGGCCATTACCAAGACCCTGACCTGTGAGAGAGGCCATCTTGGATCCTCCAACCCCCAGGGAGCCTCTGCAGTGAACATCACAAGAGGGACAGCCAGATGCCTGTCACTGATAACTTGTGGGCCGCTACCTGCATCCCTGACCCACAGGGTCTGAATCCTCTGGGGCACTTTTCTATGCACATACTCTGAACATTGAGCACGCTTCCTGGTCTTCCTTGCTCCTGATCTGAGCTCATTCTCAGAATAGAAAACAGTGTATTTTGTGGGGAAGTCCCACCTCCTTTTATGGAGGTCCGTCCTATAGGACCCAGCTGCAGGAGCAGCTCCAGAGAGTTTGCTGTTGTTGCCCTGCTTGGGAGGAAACCCAGGGCCTCGCACCTGCTAGGGAACTGCTCTGCCTCTAAACTCTGCCCCAGCCCAACCTGGACAGTTCTTAGCATGTTATGGTTTAGATATGATGTGTCCCCCAAAAACTCACGTGTGAGACCGTGCAAGAAGGTTCAAAGGAGGAATGATTGGGTTGTAAGAGTCTTAACCCAATCAGTGAATTAATCTCTAATGGGATTAATTGAAGTGGTAGGGGTGGCTGGAGGAGGTGGGAATTGGGGTGTGGCTTTGGGGTACATAATTTGTATCTGGCAAGTGAAGTCTCTCTCTGCTTCCTGATCACCATAATGTGAACTGTTTCCTCCATTCTCTCCAGACGCAATGAGCTGGCCTTCTACGGACTAAGACCTCTGAAACTGTGAGCCCTAAATAAACTTTTCCTCCTCTACAGTTGTGCTGGTTGGGTCATTTAGTCACAGCAGCGAAAAGCTGACTAAAACAGCATGCTCTTCCAGAGTGACTCCCCTGCCCTCTGTGAGAGACAAAGCTCCTAATTTGACCCCATGGTGGCTAAACTGGATCAGTAGGTATTCTTTTCTGTTTTGTTTTTTTTTTTTTTTTTTGGAACCAGGGATTGAACTCAGGGACACTTGGCCACTGAGCCACATCCCCAGCCCTATTTTGTATTTTATTTAGAGACAGGGTCTCACTGAGTTGCTTAAGGCCTCGCTAAGTTGCTGAGGCTGGCTTTGAACTCACGATCCTCCTGACTCAGCC
>JAJEJO010000236.1:471362-567841 GCA_020662805.1 Glaucomys volans
CTCCCCTGCCCTATTTTGTATTTTATTTAGAGACAGGGTCTCACTGAGTTGCTTAAGGCCTCGCTAAGTTGCTGAGGCTGGCTTTGAACTCACGATCCTCCTGACTCAGCCTCCCAAGTCGCTTGGATTACAGGCGTGCGCCACCACGCCCGGCCAGTAGGTATTCTTTTAAAGGGGTATGAATGGGCCACACAGAGACCAAAGAGACCGGGAAGGAAGATGGCAGCAGAGGACTCAGCGTCCTGCTAGTAGCAGTGACAAGAGCAGAACAGAGGCTCCCAGGTCCCTCAAGGGAAGACACACACACAAGCGCCCTGCACACTGATCAGGACACTTCCATGGCCTCTGTGGAGGGTGCTGGGTTTCTATGGAAAGGAACGAATCTTTATACTAAAACTCCTTTTTTTTTTTTTTTTTTTTTTGCAATTATTATACAGTTAATTTTATGTGTCAACGTGCCTGGGACATAGGATGCCCAGGTATCTGGTTCCACAATATTTCTGGGTGTGTCTCCTTGATTATGGGTGATCATCATCAAACCATTGAGGGACCTAATAAAGCAAAAAGAAAGAAGTGACAGCCATGGTGGCACTCACCTGTGGTTTCAGCCATTAGGGAAGCTGAGGTGAGAGGATCGCTTGAACCCAAGAGTTCAAGATCAGCCTGGAGAAGAACAGAGATGCTATCTCAAAAAAAAAAAAAAAAAAAAAAAATTGAGCTGCCTTCTTTATCTTCCCTCTCCCCACCCCCAGTACTGAAGCTGGTCTTGCATGGCCCTTGGACTGAGGTCTACATACATCATTGGTACTCCTGGTTCTCAGGGCTCCATATCATGTGAACCAATTCCTTGTAAGAAATCTCACTATATATTACATCCCATATATATGCTATATATTCTGTGTAGATATAGGGTATCCTATCTATACTTATATGTGTCTCTCTGGAGAACCTAACTCATAGTTTCCTTTTCTCCTTCCTCTCCTCTTTCTCTTCCTTTGTCTCAGTTTAAAGGACCTAAATAATCTGAGCAGTTGGGAGAGGCACTGTAGACACCCCATCTCCTTAACCAACCGCCACCCACTCCAAATCAGTGCGCAATCTACCCAGGGTGTTTGCCCTGCAGATGAGCTTCCAGGCAAATTCTCTTAAGAGCTGGCTGCTCCAGATCACCTCCAACACTGGAATTCTGCAGCTGCCACAAAAGACACTCTGGTTTCTTTTGAACTTTGTCATTCTTTTTTCTTACTGGCCCCTGCATCACGCTACATTCCTGCTCAGGGCCTGACAGCCCATTCATAGCAGCCCATTCCTTTTCCCTCCTGGCCCCTTCAGCATGCTAGGGCTCTGCCCTTTTGGGATTCATGAACTGATTCCTATCCCAGCCTAAGGTCCTCCACGTCCCACCTCTTCATCATCACTAGGGTGGCCAAAGTGATACAGCAGCCGCTGTGTTGGTGACCACAGCACACTGCCTCCCCTCTCACTTACGTGAGAGTTTTTTTTTTTTTAATCCATGGTCCCTCTGCCAGCTGCAACCTTCCCCAACACACTCCCACCCCAGGTCCTTTGAGATGTGCTCCAAACATCTGTCATATCCAGGATCAATGCGTGAGTTATGTAATTGGAAAACTTTCTAAATAGCATTTAGTGAGCACAGGCAAGTCTTAGCAGGCCTTTGCCTAAGAGGATTTAGTTATAAAATGCCTAAAGGACTTCTTTATCATGGAAATTCAACCTTTGTCATGTAAATTCTATTGTAGGATCCCTGAGAGTGGAATGAGAGCAATACTAACTTACTATTTAATTATTCTCCCTTTTCACTATTAACCCCTGGGATGTAAGGATTTCAGGACCAAAGAAAAAAAAGCTTCCACTTTCTGATATTCCAAAGCACCTTTGCCCCCCAGGGGACGAGATGCTGAACTTGAGAATGACAAGACAAACTGGGAAACATCCCAAGCCAGAATGGGTTTGGAAGGATAAGGGGTTCTCTGTGCAGTCCTACTAAGATCCCTACCTCAGTCTTTTGTTTTAATCCATTATATGATTACAGATGGTAATCAGCTTCTTTACAAGG
This sequence comes from Glaucomys volans, assembly GCA_020662805.1. Taxonomy (NCBI): domain Eukaryota; kingdom Metazoa; phylum Chordata; class Mammalia; order Rodentia; family Sciuridae; genus Glaucomys; species Glaucomys volans. The sequence continues at coordinate 473,440 of JAJEJO010000236.1, forward strand.
CAGTGTGTAAATTTTTCTGTTATTCTTAAATCAGAATTAAGAAAATGCCAATATTTGAATTTGTGAATTACTCTTTCAGATGAAACAGGAAGTGTGACTATCTACAAGACTTAGACACTATTATTTATGAATTAGGAGCTTTTCTCTATTTAAAAAATACTATTGAGCGCCTATTCAACCAGTAGCATAATTGCTACACAAATACTGTCACGAATAATAATTGTAGCAGTGATGATTATCCTTGGTAATAGCTGCTCCCAGTGTGCAAAGACACTTTACATCATCCAATTTGCCCAACCATCCTATTTAGCAGATGAAAGCAGAGGTTCGAGGTGTCATTGCTCCCTGGGGGTCACAAAGCATGAAGTCACACAGGATCTGAACTGACTTGGCCCCAACTTCCATGTGCTCCTACAGTCCCTTTGAAAGGACAGAGGATGAAATAGCTTCAGCTGACACAACACCTCGTCGTGTTCATCATTAAGTCACAGTTCCCATCTCTGGCTTGTAAGCAATTATGCAATCCATGAAAGTGATCATTGTTGAATCGGAGTTATTCACAATTTCCTTTCTTCCCTTCTTAGTTCAATGTTTCAAACTCCCCTCCCCGCGCCGTGGCTTCTTCTTCCCCCAATAATCTCCTGCTTACGCCTCTACAGACCTGCTCTACGTGACATATCCTAGCTACCTAACCCACTCTCTTGAACTTGGATGCTGTTGATTCGATGCAAGATTTAAAGGGATAAGCTCTGTAAGGGCAAAAAGGAAAAAACGGGAGGCAAAACTCGACGGATTCAGAGAAGCCTTTATTCCTTCACAGAGTCCGGAGTCATTCGGGTCCACTTTACTGATGGAAAATCATTTACAGGGGGGATCCTGATTTTATAGGGTAGGAGGAGGAGGATGTAATCATTGTGCACGTGCAGTTTTGACCATCAGGGGCCAGCTGTACAGGTTAAAATTAGATGCTGAAGGATGAGTGTTCAAATTTTGCCCAAGGTCATTCAGGATTAGGTTGACCTGGGGAAGGTCAAGGTTTAGGGCCTAGCATTCCACATCCACCCTTTTCCCCAGGGCCCATTTTTATCAGGAATGCACTGGGAGAGGTTTAATGGTTGATCAGTCTCCTTTCCTGCTTCTCAAGCCACACCGTCCCTTCATTTTTCTTGGGGAGTTATTTTATAGGAATATTATTTTCCATAACCCTTCAAGCTCTTCCCCACAGATTACTTCCTACTCCTCAGAGTTGCTAAGGTTACTGGGAGCAGATTCCCCCTAACTCCAACCATTATTCTCTAAGGTATTAATATGGTAAGTAAGTGGCAAATTAGCATTTGAATTGTTTTCCTCTGGTCCGCACAGCAGAAGTTACCCAACGACGCGGCCCCTATAAAGCACAATGCAGGTTGGAAAGGGAAGGAGCTCCTGAGGGCCACACGTCCTGATCTGGCTGGGCAGTCCCTCTGTCGCTGCAGGCGCGTCACTCACGTACCTGAGGCTTCACCCGCGCCAGGGCCTCAGCTCTTCCTTACCTTCCCTCGAGCGACCGCGCTGGCGTCACCGCCCACCCTGAAACACACAGAGCCAGGAGGAGAGAAAGTCGGCCAGCAGCGGGGAAACGGCGAGGAGACCAGGCCGGTCCCCAGGAGGTGGATGCGGCTCTGGTGACGGCTTGGGACAGCCTGCCCGCCCCGTGTGAGAACCCACCCAGGACCCGGTCTCTGATCCGGCTACTGGCCTTTCCGCGATGGCCAGGAGGGCGAGGGGTCAGGCCGGGGTGGTGAGGGGTAAAGGATGGAGTTCGCGTGACTCTGCGCACGGCACAAAGTGGCCCCTGTGCTGGGAAAATGGGGACAATTGGGGGAATTAAAAATGCGAAGCCGAAGGGAGTGGGCGCCGGTCCTGAGCCGGGAACCGGACTGAAACGGACCAAGCGACAAGCCGAGACCCGGCCCGCGCCGCGGGAGAGCGCCGCACCCAGCCCCGCGCCCGCGCCTGCAGGCGGACCGGGCACCTGCGCGCCGCCGCGCCTCCCGGGGGAACGCCGCCCAGAGCCGGGGACGCCAGGCTGGCCGACTGTGCCCTGGGCGGGGGCAGCCGCCCGGACGCCCAGCGTCGTCCTCCGTTCCCCTCGGGTCTGGAGCCCGCGCCACCGCCGCCGCGCCCGGGGCACTGACCCCGCGAGGTCGCCTCCTGAGACTGACAAGCCCCGGCTCGACTGCAGGTGCCAGGTCCCCGATCAGGACCGAGGCCGAGGCCGCCCGAGGTCCAGCTAGGCCCTAACGGGGCCTTCGGGGAAGGGGCGCCATCCCGGAGGGCCCCCCAGGAGGACCGCGGCGCGAACGACGGAACTAAGACTCCCTCTTGTCCCAATTTAGTATTTAATTTTGGTCTCCTTTGTCCTTTCCCTAATTACCGTTTCCTGGCAATTCACACATAACACCTCCTCCGCCATCTCACAGGCGATGCCGCTTCGGTTGTGACCCTCCTCGCCTCTAGAACAACCTGTGACTCCTGCTGGCCAACAGTGAGGTCCAAAGCTACCAGTCTCGCACAGGTGCCCTTCCTTCCTTTCCGGCTCGTCTTTCCCGCCCTCCGCCTGCTCCCAGAACTGCACACCCACCAGTCGTCATCAGCCAGCAAGGGGCTTCAAGACCTCGGGAAGCAGGCGGCCGCCCGGCTTCCACTACCCCTCCTGCCGCACACCCAGTCTGCCCAGCTACTCTGCAGCTCACAGACTCCCCCTCTCCACTAAAAACCAAAAAGAACAAACATTCAAGAGCTCCAGTTTCATTGTGAATCTTTCTATTCTTCCTCTCAGAGGATCACGCTGCACAAATTCTTACCAGAGGCCTTTGGAGGGTCGGGATTGTATGCAAACGTGTCCTGTGAGGCTGGTCCCTTCTCTTTCCTCCCTCTCCACTGCAGTAGGATCTGCTCCGTAGATCATGTCAGGTTCCTGCCTTCCCTTCCACCACGACAGGAAAGGACAGATGCTGGTTTTCCTTAGCAGTGGAGGCAGGCTGGGGTTCCCAAAAGGATAGTGACTCTGGAAAAGCATTTAAGAAAAAATTGTGCAACTTTCTTTAAAAAGTCAATCTTAGAAGTTCTTTCCTTCCATCTGCTCTGCTGCAGGTATGACTCCAAAAAGCCCTGTAATCCTTGGCTTGCTTTCTTCAGCAAAGCCTTTTCTCTGGAAGGGTCTCGGCTGGAATCTGGTAGGCATCATTCCTGAGTGGAGCTCCAGTCAAATGCGCACCAAGCTGGAGACAGCTAACTTTAAGAGTTACCTGTTTTATAAACAAAAGCCTTCCATATCTTCAACCTATGGAAGCCATAGCTGGGCTCCACAGGGGAGCCTAGAGTGACATCATGTGGTGAGGCAAGGACCACCCTGCTTGTCTTTTAAGAGCCCATGTATTTTGAAGAAGGTGCAAGAAAGAGGTGGGAAGGGAGACACCAAAAGCATGAATCAAAGTCAGAATTAGGCATTTCTTTCAGGCTGTACCTCCCATGCAGTTCAGAAGCCCCCAGAGGAGGCTTATCCCAGCCCCCTGGGAGCTTGGCAAGTTGGGGACACTCTGCCTTTCTAAGAGGGGAAGAAGGGAGGGCACCAGATCACTTGTCCTAGGACTTTCACTGCTGGACCTTGAGAAACAAATCAGATTATTCCACTACAGATTGAATGCTTGTAAAGTCCAAGACAAAGGTGCTTTTACAAAGGGTTGTCTGATCTCTAGGGTGCTATGTACACTGGGTTCTTAATTACTCTTGGACTAAAGATGGAAAATGGCCTTTTCCAAAGTGCAGCCTAGGAATCAGTAGATGTTAGGTGGTTCCCAGGATTCCATGGTCAAACATACAGATTAATGCTGGGTTTTGGAAAGACGCCATGAGGGCCCCCTGTGGTGTTAGAATGCTTGTACTCCTTGACTATCAAAGTCAATATCCTGCTTGATATTGCAGTATAGCTTTGCAGCATAGTACCACTGGAAGAAACTGGGTGAAGGGTAAATGTGAAGCCAGAATTGGACAGGCAGTTAGTGTAGAAATCAGGGAATCTGGTCAAATTGAGGAATGGAGGCCATCAGAGTCTGGGAAGTTGGAGATGCCCCTGGGAGATGGGAATGTCAGTGTCTCCAGAGCCCTTTGATCACCAAGGTTACCTGCTTAACTGCCTCTCCCCAAAAGCTGCAGGCAGGGAGTTGCTAATTAATGCCTCCTGGGCCCCCACCTGAATCTCCAGGTGGCCCTTCCCCCTGCCATTCGCACCTCACCTTTTTGCTGTGTCACCACTGCCATATGGGCAGGAAGGAGAGATAAGAGTCAGAGAAAGGGGCAGAACAAAGAAGACCCTAACCTATAAAAGATAGGGTGCGCTCACTTCTCAGGGATTCCAGAGCATCAGCCATGGCCTCCCTTCTCCCTCCTGGGAGAAGTTTGTATTACTACTTTGAAATAAAACCTGCTTAACATGCTTGCCTTGGCTGCTTCTCTGGGGTTATACTTCAACACCGGAGGAAGCAGAACTCGTCACCGGTATGCGGCGGTATCAAATGGAATCTCTGTGATTATTTCTTATATTATTTATTAAATTATATATAATACATATGTATGTATTTTAAATATACTATTTTATTTCATATGTGAATCTAATCATTTAAAAATTTAAAAAAGTTTATTTTTTTAAATGAAACACTCTATAGCATCTGTTTTTGTTTTGTTTTTGGTTTTTTTGGCAGGGAGGGCTACCAGGGATTGAACCCAGGGGTGCTTAACCACTGAGTCACATCCTTGGCCCTTTTTATTTTATTTTATTTTATTTTTAATTTTGAGACAGGATCTTGCTAAGTTGCTTACACTCTCACTAAGTTGCTGAGGCTGGATTTGAACTCATGATCCTCCTGCCTTAGCCTCCCAAGCCACTGGGATTACAGGCATGTGCCACCACATCTGGCTTATAGTAGCATTTCTTAAAGAAGCTAATAAACTGTGCAGATTTTTAATTTCCAAGAGGGAGAATGTGGTAGTTGGAGCCAGCCTCTAGGGTGACCCAGATGGTCTCCCACTCATGTAGGCAACACTCCACTCAATCAGGTATATAGAGGGTGACTAAAAGAAAGCAGCGTGTGACCCCGAGGCCAGGTGAAAAAAGGCACTAAGGCCACCCTGTGGGCCTCTTGAAGACATAAGATGCTGAACTCTGTGTGCTAGGGGTTGTCATCTAGATCGTCTATGACTTTTTCTTTTCACACTGTCCTGTCTTGGTCCCAAGGTTGTATTAGCCTTATAAAATTGACTGGGCAACCTCCCCTTTCTTTTGCTCTCCAAAATGGTTTCAGATAAGATAAATGCTCTGCAAAGTTTTGTAAGACCCTCTTTGTAAAATCATGGGGCCTGATATCTCTTTTGAAGAGCTGAGGGAGAATGCCGGACTATCCTGATTACTAACTTAATTTCTGTCATGGTTCTTGGTTACATCGGAATTTCTTTGACTTTTTGGACCAGTTTTGAAGTTCATTTTTTTAATGAAAAATGAATATATTTTATCGAAGTTTTAAATGCTTACAGGTGGTTTTAAAAATCTCTACTACATAGCTGGGTGTTGTGGCTCCTATTCATAATCCCAGTGACTTGGGTACTGGGGAGATTAGGCAGGAGGCTCTGAAGTTCAAGATCAGCCTCAGCAACTTAATGAGAGCCTGTCTCAAAATAAACATTAAAAGGGCTGGGGGTGTAGCTCAGGAGTAGAACACTTGCCTAGCAAGCCTCAAGACCCTGGTGGGTTCAGTCCGCAGTACTGCAAAGAAAGTAAAACAGCTGGGTGCGGTGGTGCACGCCTGGAATCACAGCAACTCTGGAGGCTGAGGCAGGAGGATTGCAAGTTCAAAGCCAGCCTCAGCAACTTAGGGAGGCCCTAAGCAACTCAGTGAGACCCTGTCTCTAAGTAAAATGCAAAATAGGACTGGGGATCTGGCTCAGTGGCCGAGTGCACCTGAGTTCAATCCCTGGTTCCAAAAAAATAAAAATTTAAAAAAAAAAATCAAAGTTATAGTTATTCTCTTTTTTTGTTCTGAATATTTTTCATGTGTGAATGTCTCTATTCTCTTATTTTTTCATCATATTTTAGCCCAAACCTCTCCTATTCTTTTAAATTACTTTCTTCTGCTTTTTTTTTTTTTTAAGTTTTATTCTTTTGGTAAATTCTTGAGTTGAATGCTTCATTTACTATTTTTCAATATTCCTTTTTCAAATGACACATTTAAGCCTATAAAATGTATTTCTAAGAAATGTTTTTGCTGTGCCCTACACACTTTGATAATCATTCTGGTCTTAATTATGTGATAATTCCCTTTGTGATATCTTTTGAAATTAGCCCACAAATTATTCAGGAGTGCATTTTAGAATTTCCAAAGGTGTGTGAATATTATTACTAATAATATTAGTGGTGGTAGTACTTACTATGTTTTGCCATTTTTTAAATTGTTGATTGTTGAATTCTCATCTAATTTCAATGTGGCCAGAGAATGAATGTGGTCTTTGTCATAGTTTTTTGGCTTTTTATTTTTCAGATTTTTCTTTTTCTTTACATAGTTTTTTTTGTTTGTTTTGCTTTTTTGCGGTGCTGGGGATCGAACCCAAGGCCTTGTGCTTGAAAGGCAGGCACTCTACCAACTAAGCTATATCCCCAGCCCAACATAGTTCTTTTTTTTGGACAGGCTTTCATGAATTCAGGCTAACCTTGAATTTGTGATCCTCCTGCCTGAGGTGAGATTATAGGCAGATGCCACCACACAAGGCTTTTCAGATTTTCTTTATTAGCTGTTATGTCATCAATTTTTTAGTTTTTTTTTTAAATAATTGACATCTTCTGTTAATTTTCTTATCTTTATATATTTTAAAAAAAAAATCAGTACCTTGTCAAGTGTGTTAAAATCTCCCCAGGCGATTATAGGATTGTCTATTTCCCCCCTATGTAATTTAATTTTTGTCTTTTAGATTTTAAGGCTACTTTTTAGGTGCATACAAGTTCATGAATACTAAATGTTCTTCTTACCATTAAGTTCTTTTCTTCTTTACTACTTTGTTTTTTTCTATAAATTGGAAAATTATATTTTGCCTGAAATAGATGTTATTATTCTAGCTTTTTAGGATTATTATTTAATTGTTATTTGCAAAGTACAAGTTTTTCTAACCCTTTAGTTTCAATTTATCTTAATGGTTTCATTTTATATGTATCTTATGTAAGAAAACTATATGCAGCCGGGCGCGATGGCGCACACCTGTAATCCCAGCACTTGGGAGGCTGAGGCAGGAGGATCACGAGTTCAAAGCCAGCCTCGGCAATTTAGCAAGGCCCTAAGCAACTCAGTGAGACCCTTTCTCTAAATAAAATACAAAAATAGGGCTGGGGATGTGGCTCAGTGGTGGAGTGCCCCTGGGTTCAATTCCTAGTACTGAAAAAACATAAAGGAAGACTATATGCTATGGTCTGAATGCTGTGTCTCCCCAAATTCACTTGCTGTAAATCCATCAGCACTGCTATGGTATTAGGAGGTGGGGTCATTTGGAAGGTGATCATGTCATGAAGGTGTAATTTCTGTCCTTACAAAAGAGGCCCCCAGAATATGTCTTGCCCCTTCCCACTGTGAGGACCCAGCAAATGGCCCTCACCAGACACAATCTCCTGGTACCTTCATCTTGGACTTAGAAGCCTTTGAAAATAAGCCTTGGACTTATTTTATTTAAAAAATAAATATGCATTGTTTATAGGCATCTCAGGCTATCGTGTTTCATTATACTAAGCTGAATGCACTAGAACACTAAGTGAAGATTTTGGTTTTTTAAATTCTGATCATACAGTCTCTCCTTCTTTATGTGTTTATTCTAAAATTTTGAATTACTTGCTAATTGAAAATAACTTCTCCATCTTAGTTTCAGTCTTCTGCTTACCTTTGCTGCTTTTTCTCTTCCTTCCCCGCAGTCTATTGAACTAGTAAAACATTCTCTATCTCCACCCTTTTCGTTTTAGAAGCTTTAATGGGGTTTGCATTTTTTGACTGTCTTTAGCTATTTCTTATACATAACAGACCATAGGCTTTTCTAAATATCTAGAATGCTCTATAATTTTATTTTTGTCCTGAATGACAACAACAGGGTCCTTAGTACCCTTTAACTATTTAGAGTTTGTTTTACTCTTCTTGAAGCAAAACAGAAATGGAGATTTCTTTCTACAGTCAATAGTTTATAAACATTTGCTTTACACTCAGTCCTTTTCTGAGTGTGAGTACGTCCCCTTTTTTGCCTCCCTTTCGGCTGTTTTCATCCTAGTACAGTATCTTCTTAATCCTTGCCTTACTGAGGGTCTTCTGTGTTTTGGTTCCATGCATAATACTGCATTTTTTTTTAACAATTTATGGTCCATGAAATAATTTACTTTCTTTCTGAACCAGACTCTTCTTCAAGAGTTGACCTTTTTTATGACCAGTCTTTGCTGTGGGTTACAGGTGAGGGGAATGAATTGAAAGGTTGACTAAGGGGGCTGGGGATATAGCTCAGGTGGTAGAGTGCCTGTCTCGCAAGCACAAGGCCCTGGGTTCGATCCCCAACACCAAAAAATAAAAATAAATAAAAGGTTAACTGATGAAGTTACCTTGGGTAGAAATCAGAATTGACTGCTGAGTTCCTGATCCTCAAAGGGAAGGACTGAAGCAGGGCAAAGGAAACTTGCCTGAAAAGGGATTTTCTTTTTTCTTTCTTTCTTTCTTTCTTTCTTTCTTTCTTTTTTTGAAAGCTATGGGCATATGCAAATTTCAGAAAGTATTTGGCTCTTTTAAGCTTTCTTCATTTTTTTTCTTGGTTCAATTCACAGCCATATTGGGGTAATAATGCTTGTGTGCTGACCCCTGGTGGATTCAGCAAGTGACGATTTATGATCATTTCTTGGAGGTAGGATAGATCTTATTCCAGGAGTCACAGACTCAAATGCCTCCAGAGGCCAGGCAGTTTCTATGAAGGTGTCAGGTAACCCTAGACATGACAATAGATCACGATCTCAAGTGTGACAACACTGGAGACCACAGGCTCTGTCAAAGCCATAAGAAAAAAACCCAATGTTTAAAAAAAAAAAAAAGTCAACCAAACACATACTCACACATAGGTAAAACAAAGAGTCAGAGCCTCATTTAAACCAATCAGCTTGGCTCAAATCACCTTATTTAAGCCACATACAGAGAGGTTAGGTTCTTACAAGATCACACCTAAGCTTGGTTTGCAAATTAAGAAGGAATGTTCTTCCCATGATTTACTCTTACTTTCCAAAAATGGAGCAAAAACTCATCAGTGGATGGTGGGCTATTTTAATATAATAAGGAGAGACATTTGCCAAAAATACCCAATGAGGAAAAATATTCTTTAAAATCAATTCATGTATTATTTTTGCATTTTAAGTAAAATGCATTTGGGCTATGTATTATTTGGGATTTTGTATAGCAAAATTCTCTACTACACAAATGGATTGTTATATTACATGCTTTCTTTACTTTTTCATGTAGTCAAAGTTGAAATACTTAAAACCAGAAACAAAACTAGATGTGCTATATTTTTAGCTGACAAGCATAATTAAATAAGAGTGGATCACATAGAAAGAGCAGTGATATTCTGGAATCAAATCCTTTATTTTGTTCAGTTTTCAAAAAAAATCTGAATTACATTTTTAATTAACTTTAATTATAATTGCTGAAAGACTTTTGATCTTCCCTACCCCCAGATCCAGTTCTTTTTCCTACATCTGTCTGATGTCTCACATCAGTACTTCAGTGGGTTCCTATTATCTACCATGTTAAATCTCAAATTTTCCCTGCCAGTGCCCACTCTCACTCTCCATATTTTAAACACCATATTTCCAGTCTGCATTGCACTACTGGAGAAAATTTGTCTGCTTCTCTCATGTGAAGCATTGCTGGCTCCTGATCTTTGGACTTCCCCCTTGATCCACATAAGCATAAGGAAGTGGAGCCTGGCTTTCCTGAGGCAAGCCTCCTGTCCAAACTATGGTCCAGTGAAAACAGAGTTCTCAGATCTGTTCTTCCCTTCACCACCATAATCCATTATGTAGTCCCAATCACAACTAGTCAAGTTCCTGACAAAGATTTATGGTAGCATAGGATAAGAAAATTGAGGAATCCATTTTTTCCCCCTTTCTTTCTTCTTCTTTTTTTTCAAAGGTACTAGGGATTGAACCCACGGACTCTGGGTTTTGAGATCCTCCTGCCTCAGCCTCCCAAGTAGCTGGGAATACAGGCATGGGCCACCAAACTGAACTAAGGAATAGTTTATATATATATGTGTATATGTGTGCATGTACATACATACACAAATACACACACACACACACACATATATGTGCACATATTTTTGCTGGCTTGAAATAATAAAGAGAAATTACAAAATTTTAAATAAACAAATTCTTATATAGTTCAATGATTCAAAAGTATTTCCATTTTAAAAATGACCTGATTATACAAACTTTCACAGGTACCAATGCCAGCTATCCATTACATTTGTATACTAATTTGAACTGCTAAGACAGTGTTTTTAAATTTTAGTGTGAAATAGAAAACTTTGTCCCTATTGTTAAATTTGAAAATTACCAGGCCCACCCTACAGAGATTCTTATTTAGTAGTATGGGGAGAAGTCCAGACATTATGGTTATTTTATCAAGTCTGATTTCTGTGCTATAACAAAATGCCTGAAGCTGAGTACTTATTTAAATAAAGAGGTTTGCTTAGCTCACAGTTTTGGAAGCTGAAAATCCAAGATCAGGCAGCTCCATCTGTTAGCCTCTGGCAAGGACTCCATTGACTGCATCATAACATGATGAAGAAACAGGAAGGGACCAGCTGTTTGCAGCAGACCAAGTCAACCAGGTGGCCTTGCTTTATAATAACCCACTCTCTTAAGAGCTACACTAATGTCATCTGAGGGTGATGCCCCAATGACATGATCACCTCCCAGTATGCCACACCTGGGGACCAACTTTCCAGCACATGAACCACCTGGGGACGCACTAACCCATATGTGAACCACTGCAGCAAGCACCATACTTAATTCCAAGAAAAGCAATTCATGAATGACCCTTTCGTAAACAGTACTGTGCGGAATAATTTTTCTCCAAATACCGTACCCCCTTTCCTGGTTCATTATTCATGAATGACATACTTATTCTATAACTAAAATTATGAAAATATAAACATAAAAATCTTGAATCTTACCAAAACAAATGGAAAAAAATGTTTGAGTTATCACTATTGCCCAGGCTGGTCTCAAACTTGTGGGCTCAAGTGATCCTCCTGCCTCAGCCTCCAAAGTAGTTGGCACTACAGGTACATGTCACCCTACCCAGCTTGAATCTTACTAATTTTTGGATTTTTAAAATATGCTTTCAGTTTTAGTTTATTTAAGATGTTCATTACATTTTTCTCAAATAGGTTTTCATTTACAGTAGACTTGTCACAGCAGGCTGAGCAAAGCTGATCTACTGCAAAAGTGGAAAGAGGTGGGAAGTCATGAATCACCGGGACTCCACTGAACTGCCTAGAGCCCAGCTGACTAAGTGAGGCTACTATAAACTATGCTATTGGAACGGGAGAGTTCGGAGACAGCTTGCAAGACACAGGTTAGCTATTGGAAAGTATGACGCATGGGGCTATAAGAATGTAGAAACCTAAACCATCTCATATCCAGTACCTTCATTTTACATATTAGGCAAAGGAAGCAAAACTCCAGGAACCCCAAGATCTGTGTGTGTGTGTGTGTGTGTGTGTACCACTGGGGATCAAACCCAAGGTCTCATGCCTGACCAAGCATTCCGCCACTGAGCTACATCCCCTGCCTCACTAAATAGCCCTGACTGGCCTGGAACATGCTATCCTCCTGACTCAGGTCCTATTATGGTTTGGATATGAGGTGTCCCCCAAACCTGTGTTAATGTAGTCATGCTGGCAGGTGAAATGATTGGATTTTGAGAGCTGTAACCCTAATTGGTCCATCCGAGTTTGAATGGGCTAAGTGGGTAGTAACAATGGGCAGGTGCGGCGTGGCCGGAGGAGTAAGCTCACTGGGGGCTGGAAGGGTGCAGCTTCCCTGCAGCCACCCCTCCTCTTTCTGACTCCTGATCACCATGAGGTGAGCCGTCTCCTCCACTTCAACCTTCTGCCATGATGTCATCATGACTCATCTTGAGCCTAAAGCTATGGTACCAACTGACCATGGTGTAAACCTCTGAAACTGTGAGCCAAAATTAACTTTTCCTCCTCTAAGTTGTTCATGCAAAGTATTTTGGTCACAGCAAGAAAAAAGCTGATTAACAAAGGTCCCAGGTTGCTGGGATTACAGATGTGCACCTGGCTGGAACCTAAGATCTTACTGAGGGCAGAACTAAGTTCTATTTATCATCAAAAACCTGTGCTTAATGCTTGGAACATAAGTGTTAAATAAATAAATCAGATTTGTTGGATGAATAGTAAATGGACTAAGAACCAGATTTTCTAACTCCTGGATCCGATATCAGACACAGAATAACACAGCCTAACCCCAGTGTGACCTTCATTCTTCATTCTAACCCTTCCAGCAGGTAAGTGGGGATACTGCTATTTTTCAGTTGTTTCAGACAACTGGGCACTCTGTTTTCCCCTGTCTTTGGCAACACTGCCTCTCAATATTTGTAATTGTTTCCATTTTTATGGGCATTGTGATCATAAATGTTCCTTTTGATTAACGATATGGAGAAGTGTTTCTCATATTTATTGGGGAATCACCTTTCTTCCTTGAATTTGGAATATAATTTCTTATTGTATTCTAGCTCCCAAGGTTGCTGTCAAAAAGTAAATGTCATTCTGATTTTGTATCTTTATACGAAAATTTTTCTCTTGCTCTGTCTGAAAGCTTGTCAGCTCTTTTCTTACTAGTGGGGTGTTGCTGGAGGGGGTATGTCATTGGAGGTATGCCCTGGACCACCCTGAACTGGGGCGTTCATGATGATGAACTTTGTATTGGATCTGTTTTGAGCACTTACAAGATCCAATATATGAGAAAATCATATCCTTTAGTAATAACTTTTTGAATTATTTCCTAGAGAATAACCTTGCTCCCATCTCTGCCCCCTTCTCCCTTTCTAGAATTCCCTTTATGTACATAACAACCCCTTAGACCAGCCCTCCGTCTTCTTTCTCCTATTTTCTCCCCACTTTCCAATAAATTTCCTCAACTTTATCTTTCAATCCTTCTCCGCCTCTTTCATTTCTATGATATTTGTCATTTTCGAGAACTCTTTTTTACTCTCAAAATATCCTTTCTGTAGAGCACCCTGTTCTTGCTCCGTTTATATCTTCTCTTAGTCCTCTAAAGATATTGACAGTTGTTTTTGAAATTTCCTTCTCTCTTCTATGTAATTTTCAAGTAACTTCTCCTTGTCTTGGTTTCTCATACGAACATTATCAGGATCAAAATGGAGTCACTTGTGTCAGACCTAACAAAATAAATAAATAAAACCAGGAGGTTATGAAGGAAGGATTCTTGGGCACGACTACTTCATAACAGTAACAATCACAAAGGACTCTGCCAGAACCATAACTTTACACAAAAAATACTTCCACAAAGACATCTACCCAACAACTATCTTCTTCATCTTGGACAGATGGCACCCTTGTTATTGACCCTTGTAGCCAAGGAATATTGTCTCAAAATATCTTATATGATCCTCCTCATCTTCCCTTTCCAGATTTCCCCTTACCTCAACTTCCTTGAACAGGTACAAAGTGCATTGTGCTATAACCATTCCCATTCCAATGCTGTGCTGTTTCCAGAGAAGCTTGGTTCACCTTCTGAGATGCTTCCTTTTTGTTATTTATGTTGACACTCAGATGCTTTCCTCTGTTAGGATGCGTAACCAAAGAGCAGATTGCATTCTGGAGGCTCTGTTGGGAAGAGGATGGTAAGCTTCATTTCAATGTGTTGACTTCCATTGACCTCCCTTTTCAGCAAAATATCTCACCCTCAACTTGTTCTGAACCTGCTCTTGTTAATAACCCAGTTCAGTTTTGGGAGTGAGGAAAAAAGGCTCTGTGGGACTCTGAAAGGGATGTTGAAGTTCTCACTTCTCAAAGTGACTGGCAACCAATCTTCTCTGGTCTTCAACTTCATCTTTTTATCCACTTTCCTTAGTCCCTGCTACACGGATGGGTTCTGCAATCTCACACGTGTTTGCTTCTTGTCTTCCTCCACTGCCAGCTGAGGAGCTGAGTCCAGGAACTGCTTTGACAATAGCAGCCCTGGCTACTCTTCTCCCTCCATTTCTGCCCTTGAGGGTTATTTCAAAAGCATTGGAACAACAACTCCTTTATTTTTATTTTTGTAGGATCTTAGGAGGAAGTGGAAGTTAAATCATATGTCCAATCAGACACCTTTAAGCAATGGTCTCCATTTAATCTTTCAGATGAACTTTGGCTACAATGTGCCCATCATCCTGTTCACCTCCACCAGAGCCCAGAACCTTGGTTTTATCCATCTCTTCCACTTTTGCTTACTTATCCATTAATTTCTACTTTTTATGTTTATTAAAACACTTTCTTTTGAGTTGCTTTATGGCCATTTTGTTAGAGGCTTGGTTCAATGCTTAATCTCTTTCCTATTTAATAATAAAAGCATTGAATCCTTAATTTTCTTCAGCATATAGTTTGAACCAATTCCATAGTTATCTAAATTTCCATTGTCATTTGCCACCTGTCAACTTCCTTACGACCTATGAAAATTATTTAGACTTCATTGTAAAGTTTAAATAACATAACACAATGTTTTTAAAAACATTTATTTGCTTTTCTCTTCTGCCTTTGCATATCAGTCCAAGGTGTTCATCTGCCATCAAAGAGATGTTGAAAAATGAGACTGATTAAGATTCCTTTGCAGAAAGGAAATGTAATGAGGAACAAAGAGCTTTCAGTTTTTGACATTTAAATGGCATTTTGCAGTAGGACAATAGGCAAATCAGCTCAAAAGTTAGCTGTAAACAAAGAAATGCCTAAATTCCTTTGCTTCTATTCAGTATATCAAATGCTGGGCTTGA
The DNA here is from genome assembly GCA_020662805.1 of Glaucomys volans. Taxonomy (NCBI): domain Eukaryota; kingdom Metazoa; phylum Chordata; class Mammalia; order Rodentia; family Sciuridae; genus Glaucomys; species Glaucomys volans. The sequence continues at coordinate 488,562 of JAJEJO010000236.1, forward strand.
ATCAGAAGGAGGTAGAATTGTTGCCAAAATCTGTAGAAAAGAATCTTGTGTGCCATAAGGGTTCAGCCAGGAAGACTGGAACCCAGAGAGGCAGAGGAGCACATTTTGTTAGAGGCTTGGTTCAATGCTTAATCTGCCCCTTCTGGTCCTGTGGAGGTGGATGGAAGAGCAAGACAAAGGCAGGACAGGGGAGTGAGGAGTGAAATGCGTGTCTCGGTTTCTCTTAGAGCCTTCACCTGGTGAGGCACACTTGTGTTAAACTGATGGTGAGGCCTCTCTTTAGCTGGGATGTGAAGGTGCCTGAGGGCAGCCCTAGTCTAATGTGGGAGCTGTCATGCTGGGTCTAACAAGGGAGGTGTCAGTGCAGCCAACATGGTGACAGTGAGTGCAGTCACATAGCGCTAAATTTGTGGCCCCATCTTTGTGCAAACCCAAGAGGTGGGGATGTTGACTGACAAGTTGCAGTAGGTCAGGGTAGAGTTTGTGGTGTAGACTACATGAGTGCCAAGCGGGTGGAAGCTGTGGCGGGGGCGGGGGGGGTCTGGAGGGTCTGCAGCTTCAGTAACAATAGAGGGGAGAATGCAGACACCAGCAGGATGTCAGAGGAGGGTGGACCGTCAGCTTTCAGCAGATTCCAGCCATTGCACACCCAAGGACTAACTTGAGATCAACACATTCCTTTTAGTCCCAGATGACACAAGACCTTGTGAACCTCTCCCATGTCCCAGTTGTCATGCTGGTCAGCATAAGGGAGGTGGAAAAAAACCCCAGGATGGTACAGTCATGTCCCATAAGCTGAGTGAAGCCTAGAGATTGTATAAATTATTGTTTTAAACCAAATTGGCATAAGACTAACCAGTCAAACTTCTAAAATTTCAACTCAGCTGATAGGAGTTCTATAGGAGTTCAGAATTAAAAGCAGAACTTCTCCCTTAGGGATCTTGTTAAACCAAAGATTCTGATTCAGTAGTTCTGGGATAGTGTGAGTTTCCTTGCTCATTAGCACTGTGATATTTTGTCTTTCACTTGCTCACATTTTTCAAATTCAAATTTGGATTCAAATTTGTCTCTGGATGGAGAACTTCATGATCATTCGTCATTCTTTTTTAGAAAGTTATATGACTGATCTGAAGATGTTTTTCTTTTGTCTTTAGCCATGACCCATAGTTTGTCTGGTGTAGAATTCTCTGAAAAAAAATCTTTTCCTCCTCAGAATTTTGCCAGCGTTGCTCTGTGTTGCATTTGGCATTGCAAACGATAATCCTGATGTCAGTCCAATTCCCTCTTCTTTATAAGCAGACTGCTTATTTTGCTTGTTAGTTTGCAAAACACTCACTTTATCCCAAGAAATCAAATGCATGGTTTCCAATTTGCTTCGACTTTTTCAATAATCTTGCCAAACATTTGTTAGGCATTGTGAGTTGGAGTTCATGTCAATCTTAAACTTGGGTAAGTTTTCTTGGTTTATTGCTTGTCTTCCATCTGCTTGGTTGTTCCTGGCACTGCTATTTCATAAATGTGGGGCTGGGTGCGGTGGCACACACCTGTAATCCCAGCACTTGGGAGGCTGAGGCAGGAGAATCGCAAGTTCAAAGCCAGCCTCAGCAACTTAGAGAGGCCCTAAGCAAATCAGTGAGACTCTGTCTCTAAATAAAATACAAAATAGGGCTGGGGATGTGGCTCAGTGGTGGAGTGCCCCTGGGTTCAATCCCTAGTACCCACCCCTCAAAAATAAATAAATAAATAAATAAATAAATAAATAAATAAATGTGGGGTATCTGATCTATTTGTTGTGCTTCATCTTTTCTTTTACAAATTCTCTTTTTTGGTTGTTTGACTCTGCACTCTGGAAGAGTTCTTTACCCTTCAAATCTTTATTTTCATTTTGGGGAATGGTCTTCCCATTCAATGTTTCTAGTGAGTTAAGAACTTTTTCACTAAAACTTTCATAGTTTGCAGTTACAGATTTTCCTGAAAATACCAGTTTAGTGTTACAATCTCCCCCAGATCAGTGTGGAGATGCACATTTAAATATTGTTAAATTGTTTTCTGCCTTCCGTATTAATTCTGTCTTCCTGGGCCATTAACCAACTACTTAGTTTGGCATATTTTGAAGAGGCTGATCCTGCTCAGACAATCCTCTCCTGTTTGGAGAGCTTACTTTTATTGCTGTAGACATGGGCTCCTTCATTGTTCATGTTGGGGTGAGTCCCAGTCCCAGTCCCAGCTTATGTTTTACTCCAGGACAGGAAATATGTTGGAGCAGCTTAGTCTCTTGTGAGCTAGAGATGCTTTGTCCTGAGTTTCGGAAGCTGGTGGACCTGTTCTTTACTCGTGTTGGCCTGAGGAGAATTGCTTACTCAGTGAGCTTTCCTCTGCAAGATAACTGATGGTCAATGTCAGTCCAATTTGTACCGTGCCAACTGATGCCTTGGCACCAGGGTTGTAGTTGGTATCCATCTTTAGTTTTAGTCATAAGAGAGCATTTTCTTTCCACCTTAGCTGAAACTCTTGGGTATGGAACTAGGAGAGGGATGGAGATCAAGATGACATGTTCTTAGAATGCACTCGTGGTCCCAGGTGATTGGGGGTAGGAGGGGTTTAGGCTTCCACATTCAGTGTAATAGCCCACTTCGTGCACAGGATCATACGTTAGAAAGAGGATTACTTTGTTCTCTTACTAGATTATAATCCATTCCTGTTAAAGGCCACTGAGAGCAAATTGTTCCACCTGTGAATGACTTGGAAAAAAGTCTCCTGGAATTTGGAAATATAATGAAATGTAACAAAATGATGTTCACTATGCAGCAAATGATTTTAATATACAGGAAAAAATGTCATCTAAACAGTCCTTTTTCACAGAAATGTAGAAAAGTTGTATTGAAAATGAGATGTTCAAGATAATAGCCCTGATACTACCTGACTTCAAGATTTATTATAAGATTATAATAATCAAGACAGCATACTATGGGTCAAGAATAAACAAATAGATCAATGGGACACAAGAGCCCATAAAAACACCCACACAAGTACACTCGATTTTTGACAAAGGAACAAAGACAGTTAATGGAAAGGGGGTAGTCTTTTCAAGAAATGGTGTTTGAGCTGGAGTGTGTATATGCAGAAAAACAAGAAAGAAACAGAATCTAAATATAGAAATACCTTGCACCTTTCATAAAAATTAGCTCAAATGGTTTATATGTGTACATTTAAAATGAAACACTATAAAGATTTTAGAAAATCATTTGGAAAAAAACCAAAAACCTATGTGGCCTTCAGTTGGGCAATGAGGTTTTAGATTGAAAACCAAAACCTGATTCATGAGGAAAATAAAAGTTGGACTTCACTGTAATTTAAAACTTCTATTCTGTAAATCACACTGTCAAAAGAATGAGAAGATAAGCCACAGTTTGGGAGGAAATATTTGCAAATCATGTATCTTTCAAAAAGGGCTTATATCCAAAATCTAGGAAGAAAATTTAAAACTCAATAATAAGAAAATAACCCAGTTTTTAATGGACAAAATATCTGAGCAGATAACTCACCAAAGAAGATATACAGATGGCATAAAAGCACATAAAAAACTGCTCAATACCATATACCAATAGGGAACTGCAAGTTAAAAACAAGAGACCATTACATGCTTATCAGGATGGATAAACCCACAAAAGTTATGATAACAGCCGACTAAGACATGGAACAAGGAGAACTCTCATTCGTTGTTGGTGTGAATGCTCACAACCACTTGAGAAGACAGTTTGACAATTTCTCAGGAAGTTAAAAAGGTCTTACTATACAGCCTCAACAACTTAGCGAGGCCCTAAGCAACTCATGAGACCCTGTCTCTAAATAAAATATAAAATAGGGCTGGGGATGTGGCTCAGTGGCCGAGTGTCCCTGAGTTCAATCCCTGGTTCCAAAAAAAAAAAAAAAATGGTCTTACTATATGATCCAGGAATTGTGTCCCTTGACATTGACCGAAGTTGAAAACCTTTGTCGACATGAAACCTACTTGCTAGTATTTATAGCAGCTTTATTCATAATTGCAAATACTGGAAGCAACCAAGAATGACTTAATTGGTGAGTGGATAAACAAACTGGGATACATCCATACACTGGGATACAGAGTTGTTTAGCGATGAAAAAGGACTGAGCTATCAAGCACACAAAAAGACATGCAGGAGTTCTGTGTGTATCATGCTAAAAAACAAAGATAGTCTGAGAGGCTATAAGCTGTATGGGTCCAACTATATGACTTTTTGGAAAAGGCAAAACTATGGAAGTCATATAAGCAGCAAAAAGATCAGTGGTTATGCAAGGGAAGACGAAAGATATGAAAAGATGGATAGTGGTGGGTCATTCTGTACGATACTGTGATGGTGGATACGTGATATTATGCATTTGTGAAAACCCATAGGAGAAGCAAGAAAGGACATATGGGAGCTAACTGTAATTGTGTTCTTTTCTATCAAACTGCTCTTAAAAATTAGCCTATTAGTGGGGCGCGGTGGGGCATGCCTGTAATTCCAGCACTTGGGAGGCTAAGACAGGAGGATTGAGAGTTCAAAGGCAGCCTCAGCAACTTAGCGAGGCCCTAAGCAACTCAGTGAGACCCTGTCTCTAAATAAAAACAAAATAGGGCTGGGGATGTGGCTCAGTGGTCCAGTGCCCCTGGGTTCAATCCCCAGTACCAAAAAAAATAAAATAAAATAAAATAAAAAAAAATAAATTAGCCTATTAATTAAACTATATCTTTCTATCTACTCTCCACTCCTCTAATTTTCCCAAAATTAGGTTAAAATTTTTGAAAAAGTAACAGAAGTTGTTTTTTTTTTTATGGATTTATTGGTTCTTTCCTCAATAGCACCTGCACTTTTCACATTGCTGTGTGTACATGTGATTTGGAAATAAAAATGAAATGCTTCTTGTCAATCTCAAAAAAATGCTAATAAATAAAACTGGGAGGTTACTATGAAAGAAGGGTTCTTAGAACTCATTGCCTGATGGTAACTATCATCAAAGACTGCAACAAAAAAAGTCCATTCAAGCCTTTTACAAGTACTTTGCAGGGACAGACATCTATCTCCCCGCGACTGTTCAATCTTAGTGCTGGTCGGACATTTCGACCAACTTCCAAATGTTATGACTACCTGCCCTCATTTCATCAGATCTTCAATAGTGGACTTGCTCAGTCTTGCTTATCTTCACACAACGCTGAGCTGCATTCTTGCTATAAAAGCCCTAACTTGGGGCTGGGGTTGTGGTTCAGTGGTAGAGCGCTTGCCTAGCATGTGTGAGACACTGGGTTCGATTCTCAGCACCACATATAAGTAAACAAATAAAATGAAAGTCGGTCTATTTATCATCTATCTATCTATCTATCTATCTATCTATCTATCTATCTATATCTATCTATCATCTATCTATCATCTATCTAATTTATCTATGTTAAAAAAAAAAAAAGCCCTAACTTCTCTCTCTAGGGTGGAAGGAACACTTGCTGGTTTTCTAACTGGACCTGTGTCTCCCAATTTGTGAATCTATTCCGTGTCCAAATAAAACTGCATTGCTCATTTGTGCTTTTTTTCAGTTCACAGGTGGTGTATTCTTTAAGACGGTTCATTAGGTGTCCTGTATGTCGTGAATCTCGATAGCTACTAGCTAAACGAAACTAATTCTACACCAATTCTTCAAATTATCTTGGTATTTCAAGCCCAAGGTAAACTGTCAAATATGTTACCATCATTATGAAAAAAAAGTAAGGTAAAATAAAATTACCACTATTGATCATAATTTTATGTTGAGTTTCCGACTGGCCGAGCACTTAATCTTCAAATCAATTATACAACCGTATCAAAGTGTGGCCTTTGAATAATTCAGGTATAACATTCCGTGTTCTAAAGTAGTAGGAGGAAAGAAATTGGTCAATGTGAGAAAAAAACAAAACAAAAGAACTTACATGCTGATCTCAAATTGATGTCTTTTGATCTCCCACTAATCAGCTTAGAATGTGATTATATCACATTAGTATGCAGAGGTTATTAAATTCTTCAGGCTTCTACCCATAAGGAAAATAAAGCTTGACCTAATTTTGATTTTGGAAGAAAGGAATAATGCTTATGGTGTAGTCGGCTGAATGATGACTCCTCCAAGATGCCTATATTCCAATCTGCAGACACATGATATGTTACATATGGCAAAAAGGACTTGGCAGATGTGATTAAGTTAAAATTGCAAGCAGGAAGATTATCCTGGGTAGTCTAGGTGGGCCTGCAATAATCATGGGTTCTTTAAAAGGGACATAGGGCTGGGCGTGGTGGCGCACGCCTGTAATCCAAGCGACTTGGGAGGCCGAGTCAGGAGGATTGAGAGTTCAAAGCCAGCCTCAGCAATTTAGCCAGACCCTTAGCAACTCAGTGAGATCCTGTCTCTAATAAAATACAAAATAGGGCTGGGGATGTGGCTCAGTGGCCGAGTGTCCCTGAGTTCAATCCCTGGTTCCAAAAAAAAAAAAAAAAAGAGGGACATAGGATCGGAGAGAAAGTGATGTGATGCAGAAGCAGCCAGGAGACAGATTTGAAGATGCTACACTGCGACAGGAAGAGGCCAGGAGCGGAGGTGTGTGGCGGCCTCTAGAAGCTGGTGAAGGCAAAGACATGGATTCTGCCTTAGTGCTTCCAAGAGGAGCCAACCCAGCTGGTACCTTGACTTTAGACAGAGAGACCAACTTTGGACTCTTAACTTCCTGAACTGTAACAGAATAAACTTAAGTCACTGAGTTTGTGATTTATTATAGTAACAACAGGAAACATAAACGCAGGTAAAGACATTCCATTAAACAATCACTTTTATTCTGAGACAGATTCAAATGAAAGAAAAACAATAAGAAACAGCAACAAAGTGACTTGAGGAGGTAGGGAACTGAAAATCCAGAGACTCCAGGAAAAAGCAGATATCTAGGAGATCTGTATTCTGCATCAGGAAATAACTCACACCTAACCACAAGAAATCAATTTATAATGGTTGGACTTCCATTAACATCAAGAAAAATGCAAATATGTGTGACTATTTGTAGGTCAGAATTTGATGTTGGAGGGGGAGGTCCAGGTGATAGGGTCTCCTTTTGTTGCCCGGACTGGCCTCTAACGTGGAATTGTCCTGCCTCAGTCTCTTAAGTAACTGGGATCATAGGCATGTACCATCATGGTTGGCCCTGTAGGTTACAATTTTTAAAAGAAAATGCTATTTAGTAGATGAATGGAAATTGGCTGAGTCAGGTTTTGTGGACTGGAGTCAGGAGGTTGCATTTGACAGTTTGGCCCTTCAGAATGTGGGCATGTCCCAAGTTCTTTTCTATATGGTAAGAATGTGTCTTAGTCTGTCCCAGCTGCTACAACAAATACCACAAACTGGGTGGCTTATAAACAACAGAAATTGATGCTTTATGAGGTTGGGATGAGCAAGATCAAGGCACAGGTAGATTTGGGGTTCAAAGAGGGCTTTCTTGCTGCTTCGTGGATGGTGCCTACTTGCTGCATCCTCACAGGGTGGAAGGGGCTGCCCAGCCCTGGAAGGAAGTTGTTTGGAAAGGTTAAAGGCAGATGTATGTGTGGGAGCTGGTAAAACAGGAAACCCCTTAGAGGTCCAGTTTTCTAATTAAAGCTATAGGGTTAACCTTACTCGTTATTCCTCCTTAGCTGTGCCTCTTTTTTACCTTACTTTATACTTCGCTCCCAGATTTCACATTGTACTTCCGTGATTTCCTCATTTTGTTCACTGAATCTTCAAAACTCCTTTTTATTTGCCACACATTGCCTAAAATACACTTTTTCCCCAGATTTTCTGCTTCTCTCTCCCCAAATGTGGATCCTAGCTCAAATGCTATCTCAGAGAGGACTTTCCTATTCTCTGATACATTTATCTATCTATCATCTATCTATCTCTATCTATCTATCTATCTATCTATCTATCTATCTATCTATCTATCATCTATTTGTTTATGGTGCTGGGGATTGAACTCAGGGCCTTGTACATGCGAGGCAAGCACTATACCAACTGAGCCACATCTCCGGCCCTCTGATACAATTTAATCTGCAATTCCTATTACTCAATTTTACTTCCTTCATTGTACAAATCACTCCAAAATCTCACCAGTTTATAATTTATGAGTTTATTACCTGTTTCTCCCTCCAAAATTCAAGTTTCATGATGAGCTTTTTGCTTCTCTTTTACTATCCTATCCCAATTCTTAGATTAATGCTTGACACAATAGATACTCAACAAATATTAAATTAATTCCTATGAAGAAATGCTGGGAGCCATACCCCCTATATTCTATGCTTTTTTTTTTTTTTTTTTTTGGTACTGGGGATTGAACTCAGGGGCACTCAACCACTGAGCCACATTCCCAATCCTATTTTGTATTTTATTTAGAGACAGGGTCTCACTGAGTTGCTTAGGGCCTAAGTTGCTGAGGCTGGCTTTGAACTCTTGATCCTCCTGCCTCAGCCTCCCAAGTGCTGGGATTACAGGCGTGTGCCACCGTGCCTGGCCTTATGCTTTCTATATTTACAATAACTGATGATTCTAAGTGTTTAAAACCCACATAAGGCCCTGAAGTGAACCAAAGACAACTAGTAATATCCCAAACTAGTTTGGGTGTTCATATAAGTGGTGGAAGATCTGTCAGAGGAGCCTGGAAAGCAGTATTGCTTTGGGTAGGAAGGTTGGTAGACAATCTCCATTTTCTTGTTAAATTCTCTTCTCCTTTGGTGAATGCTACTGACGATCTCCACATTGCTAAATATTGCATTTAATCCTGAGTTCTCCTTATATGCAACTTACCAGTAGCTTTGGGATGGTTAATCACTTCCTTCTTTATAAACATGTTCCTTACTTAGTCTTGTCGCTGTAATACCATATTATTTTGGCTCATTCTCCTTCACTGGCCACATGTTTTTAGTCTCTTACTGGATGATCTTCCTAATTTCCTATCAGTGAGGTGCCTCAGGACTCCTGTCTTTTCTCTTTACTCTCAACTCCTCTATCAGTCTGGGTCTAATCGGGAGACAGATACTACACAGTAATTTAAACAGGGTAACTTTAAGGAATTACTATATTCTTTAAATTAAGAATATGTGGGAGTGGGCAAAATAGGAACCCCTATTTTGTGGGAGAATAATGATGAAAATGGCAAGAAATCCATTGGCTACCCTAGAGCTGAGGCAGAGTACTCAAAAAAGAACAAACTTGGAGTGGGGTTCAGACCTTAGTGAAGAAAGTGTGGCTGTAGGCCACTGGATAGAGATCTGCTGGATGCTCATTGCAGGCAAGCAGGAACACTCCTCTAGGAAGCAGGTGAGATGGATGTGTGCAGGAGATGGGCTGTCACTGTGTGGGCAAGGCCCTGATCACAGGTGTCCCATGTTGGGAAGGGAAACCTTCAGGGTATGGGCCAGCCTGCGGGTGAGTCAGCAGAAGGCACTGGGCATGCACAATCAGATGCTGCTGGAACCATGAATTAGAGTGGCCTCATTCTGCTGAACCTAGAGGATTTCTGTGCATGCCTTGACCCAGGTGCCTCCAGAATATTGCAAGGTGGCTAGTTTATTAGGCCTTCAAGCATGTTTAAGGGGAGTGGGTACTGTGGAGAGGGTGGGGGAGCAGCAATCTTGGCTGGGGCTCAGGCACACACTGGGAGTCTCAGCTAAGCTGCTAAATCTGGACCAAGGGCTTAAGAAAGTCCCATGCTGGAGAGAGGAGTGTTTTGCAGGTACCTAGCACTGGATGAACCACCTAAGTGGAGAAGTAGATGCCAAGGAAAAGAGCACTCCACAGAAAGCCAGTGGGAAAACCGTCAGAACTGGGACAGACAATCCCCTCCTCCTGAAGTTATCTCATCAGCACCTTCTACTGGCAGAGATGAACTGGTCAAAGAAACACTTTAAAAGACCCACATCCCTTTGCCCAGAAGGGTGTCTTTGGGGTTGAGAGGAAGTGCTCTGCGATTAGCACAAGGCCCTGAAGAGTTCCTCCTCACAGCTTTGATATCACCTACACACTGACCTCTCCTAAGATTGTATTTCCAGCCTGTTCCCTCCCTTAAGCCCCAAATATGTGTCAATTCTGCTGTGTATTTGAACCTGCTCCAGAAAAGCCCACTAATAATAAATAAACCCAAAACCCAAAAAGAAAGGAAAGACAAAAAAGTTAAAATGACTTTATTCATTAGCTCCCCTTAAGTAATGGCAACTCTAGCTTTTCAGCTTCTCAGACCAACAGCCACACTTCTATGGGTCAGAGTCTACTTTCAAAATACATGCAGGGTCAAATCACTTTTCACCATGACCACTTCCACCACCCTGGCCTGGCCTTCTATCATCCTTTGCCTTGGAATTGTTGCAATAATCAAATGACAGCAGCCACAAAGATCTTTCTGAGAAGTTAGATCGTGCTGTTCTCTGCTTAACCCCCTGTCATGGTTTTTCATTCCAAAGTTAAAGCAAGTCTTCCCCATGGCCTGCAAAGCCATGTACCCCCAAGCCCACTCTTCTTTTTGGCACCTCCTACTTCTATCTCTTCTTCTCCAGTTTGGCACCAATAATGCCATACCCCTCTGCCTTTGAACACTCCAAGCAGGGGTTTGGACTGTCTTCTTTCCCTTCCTGGAGCATTCTTTCCTGATAAGTAGCACGGCTTGCTCTCTCCATCAAGGCTTAACTCAAAACATCACCTAAATAATGCCTACCCTGATCATCCTGTCTAAAATTATAAATCAACTCTTTCCACCATGGTACTCACTCCCATAGCAGTTTTGCATAATTGAGATGATTTGGCTGTTCTCTCCAGCGTACCCTCTTGTATAAGGCTTTTTGTCTATTTTTTCTACTGCTGAGTCTCCAGTGCTCTATCTGGTACATAGAGGGTGCTCAATGAATATGGTAAAATGAATCCTATGAAAATCAAAATGCTAGCCAGTACAGTTTAAATGAATTTCATTAATTCACATTCTTTAAAATCAGGTCACATACAACACATGAATCAAGTAACACATTGGGAATGTTCATTTTGCACAGCCTGTTTCCATCCATGGGATGGACAGTTCACACCACCAACATATGACGGAACTTTCAAAAGTACATGTTGCATGGAGTTGTCTGCACACAGTTGCAAGTAATTCAGAGAATGAACTTGAAATCTTTGGGACATCTGGTAATGTCACCCAGCCCTCCCTGGCTCCCTTTCAACTTCTTCACTCCTTTTTAAAGGAGTTTTCCCTAGTAAATCTATATTCAAACTTATCTTAAAGGATTAGAATTCAATATGAGAGACAATTTTAAATTGTACAGTTACATTGTGGCCAAAAACTGACATCAGATATTATGACACAAATACAAATCACATAAATCTTTGGCAGCACTGAATAAATGTAACATTTGTGTACATATGTAAACATTTTATGTTCCTAGTAAAACATTTTTTTACCCAAGGAGAAGGAAAGTATTCACATTTGACAATGATATTTAGCAATAGGAATTAGCTTAAAAAGTGTTTTCTTTCTTAGTAAACAAAATTTCCTAACATTTTAGGAAATGTGGGTGTATACGTATGGGTACATTTTTTGACTAATAGAATTATATTGGTATTTCATATGCTGTTTCTTAGCAAAGGTAATTAAGCAAAACCAGGGTTTGATGTCAATGTGACTTGACATTTAATGAACTGTACATGCAGTAATTTGTAGTAAATGCAGACACATGCAAAAACATTTCTATGAAATGGTTTCAACAATGTTTTATAACTTTTTTTTTCTGGGTCCTTAGGTAAGTGTGTAATTAATCCCTTTTTAAATTTTTAGTTTTACAGACTTCATTTTGATTCATTGTACACATATGGGGTGCAATTTTCATTTCTATGGTTGTGCATGTACATTCATATCATTCTTGTTAATCACACATGCACACAGGATAATGGCGTCTGTCTCATTCCACTATTTTTCATACCCCCACCCACTCCCCCTCTCATTTTATAACTTCCAATACCTTGTGTTTTGGTCCTACTGATTGGAAAACATAACTTGGGAAAAAGGGGATTTTTAAGGAAGGATTACAGAAAGTTCACTGTAGATAACTAGGCATATTTCAGGAAGTTACAGTAGCTTAAAAAGGAGTACTTTAATCTGATTCAGTTTGTAAATCAGTTTCTAGGCAGTAAGGTCAGTTGAACAGAGCACTAAGACTAATGCACAGCTTGCGTTCACATGCAGGGCCATTAACTTCAGAGGTGGGGGCACCCAACCTATTTAACACCTGATATAGGAATGCGGTTATCATCAACGGGTCTGAATCAAGTTAGCAGTTACTGAAAACTTTCTGGCAGGGGCAAGCTCAGAGCTGTTACAGTGACAGCAGCCACCAGCTGCTCCTTTGGTAAATTTATGTTGCAGTCTTCCAGGAGAGGGTCCTGAAGGAAAAATCTTTCATAGATGCAGCACCTATCACCAACATCTGCCACTGGATTCACATTTGAGTACTGTGTAGAATGAAAAGTTATGTATAGTAAACATTAATAAGTTGTGTATCCACACACAGGCTGAAGTTGCAATTCCTGTGGCCAGGGCCATGAGAACAGCAATAATTAGTGAGCACTCTCTAAAGAGAAGATGCATCTTTAGGGGCCACAGTACAGGCCTAAAAATGGGGCCGGGGGGTTGAGGGGCCTTCCCTACTCTACCAACCCTGATTATTAGAAGGTTGATTTTGCCAACTGGTTTTAGTACACACTTAACACCTGTTATTTCATTTTTGTTTTCCAAGAATAAAAACAAAAGCTTTAAAAACATATTTTGTTAAATTACTGGTTCAAGAGAACATGGATAATTCTATGAAAGCTCATTATCGAGATTCAAAAATTGCATTTGGATATTACGGAATCAAGAGGCTCCTGTTCTCAAGGGAATCACCCCATGACAGATTAGATGTATCACACCAAAGGTTCAATCTCACAAGAAAACTTTGTACCATCTGGATTACACTGACAATAGCCAAGGTTATGGTTTACGCTTTTAAATGGAATCTTACAAAGTTGGCAGCACAAACATTTCAATTTCTGTCACTCTCACTAAACTGCTTCACATTGGTGGTTCTTATGGGGTAAAATTTCAAACCTGTTCAGTAGGCACTTCCTTTTAGTTAGAATCACTCTGAGTATTGCTATTTAAACTCCTATTAAGGAACAAAAGTGTCACCAAGCTTTGAACACTTGTTTTCTTGACCTAATTTCTTCTATTGAAAATGCCCAAGACAGTAAGATCACAGGTTGTCATTTAGCTGTGAATTATTACTGGGCCCTCTCCCAATTAGTAATGACAATTTAATTGGCTGGCTGATTAACATTCTCATCTACCAAGAGTAGCTAGAAACTAACTGGCCCACGTGTACTTAAACTCCTTGACTTGAGCAACATGTTGCTTCAACCAGAAGTGCATGGAAGAAATGGCAAAAAAATAAAATTGCACAACTCGTGTATCGTACCAAATAATTTCTTATCTAGTGAAACTGGCAATTTATATACTTCATTACAACATGATAATCTAAAACAAAGGTTCCCAAATTTAACTGCCCCCAAATCATCTCAGAGCACTTAAAATCTCCACAAGAGGCATTATTATTATTATTATTTTTTTAAAAAACCTTCTCTGGGCAATTCTGGTGTGCAATTAGGTTGGAAAACACCAAAGAAAGTGTTTTCCAACTTGCTGCTCTTTTTGGAATTGCTTTTTGAATCTGTAGCACACTCTTCTACAACTTTGACGATTATAAACCATTTAATTTTCAAATGAACTGCATTCTTCTTAAAATGAGCTCAAGTGTGAATATCAATGCATTAAAAACTTGTAATAATTTGTGTAATAATTTTGGCTCAAAAAAGTTTTTTCAGAGGATTACAAAAAGGTTTTGTAGACAAAGTAATGAGGGGAATTTCTAAATGTATGTAATGACTTTCTTGTTTAGAAAGGCAACCTCCCCAGCCTCTTCCCTTCGTTTACATGTATAAGATGTAAAAGGTTTTGAGTCTCCCTATTTTGTAGTTAGATACACTCCTAAACTGGTTACATATGGCCAAAGTTGCATTTAATCTGTTCTCCCACTTAACTGCATGCCAAGTTTCTCTATCTCATTAGGTTAAAAAAAAAAAAAATCAACCAAGTCATTATTTCTATGTACAGAATTAGCATTATGTAGAAAATAAAAGTCCAATCCTCTCAGTATTGATATCTAACCTCGGTTCTATGAATCTGTAAATAGTCTGCATATACTAAATACACCAATATTACGGCTATCAATTTTTGAATGCAGGTTCTATAAAAATTTCAATATCAAAAACACTTTCTAATAAACACAAATCTTTACTAAAATTACTTGTCAAGAAAACCTTAAGATTCAAATTCCATTTATAAAGTTATAGTCTGTCCACAAAACCAGCTACTGGGGACACATCAAGTCATTAAGAACATATGGCTTAGAATGAGACTTGGGACCAAATAAATTCCTGTACCCCATTAATTACTGGTGGGATCTTGCATAAGTTTTTACGTCATTATGCCTAAGATTTTTTTCATTGGATCTGGAGAGGATTGAAGAAACTAGTATTGGTGAAGTGCTTATCATCACAGTGATGGTACAGAGAGGACTTTAAATCAGCATTCCATGCCATCTAAAAAACAGCACCTGTTCTACATTTTCCACTTTTTACCTTGGTGAAAATCAAAGACCAAATAATTTCCGTTTATAAAAGCAAAAATTATAATCCTGATAGCCATGAACAGTCACACTCCCAATGATGCAGTACGAATTTTAATTTTTGAAGTTTTTAATAAATTCTTTTAAAACTTTCCAGACACCGATCACTAAACACATTCATCTGAGATTTACTGAGTACCTACACCCACCACATACCAGACATTGTGCTGAGGCATTTATTCAAGAATCACAACTGCAGAAAGAATCTGGAGACTCAGAATTTTAATTTTTCCACACTGCAAGAATTCTTATATGCATTGAAGTTTTATGTATTACATGAATGGTACTGTTATTAGAATAATAAACTCGACAACTTCATTGTTACTAAAAATATACAACACATTTACTTTGAGCTCCTCATGTATAAATTTAAAGCTATTGTTTCATGGCTCACTCAAGATTAACTTAGATCTAATATTAAGGATCAAATGACCTGTTTATAAATTAATCATTTCTAAAATTATTAAATGAGGTTTCAAGACATTCTAGGTGTTTTCTGTTTTCCTGAGGGCTGGCTTCATGACCAATCTCTGAATCATTACTAGTTAAAAGTCTCTGTCACTCTTAGGTTTCCTATGCCTTCAGGCTAAAAAATTTGATTTGGTAAAGGAAAATCATGCAATAAGGGAAAGAAATTTTAAATTGTGTATCTGAATTTAAATTAAGCCTCTCTCCATGTGACCCACTTAACTAAAACTTTCACTAAGATTGTAGGGGAAGGAGGCATCTTTTCTTTTGAATGGACACACTTCAGAATAGCAGCCATCACCAATCCCGGCTTTCCTTCCTGCCAAGTTATCAACCAATAAAAAACACGCAAAATTCTGTATTGAGGTGCTCATGTATTATCTTTAACTTTAGTTTCCACATTATATTCTCATGTATTTATGTGAATGAGGTACAAAGTGGATTCTTAAAATGGAAAATCACCTCTATTTACAACATGGAATGTAGGGTCAGGCTTCAGAACTCAGAATTAAATCTAGCTTTGCCACTTCTTAGCAGTAGCCTGGGGCACCATTAGTCTCACGGTTCTTACCAAATACAGCCCCTGTGACAACTAAATGAACATACTCATTACAGCAGTGTCTGGCACATGGTAAGTGCTTAATTGCTAATATGGTCTAATGTTTTTAGTTATTTCTGTTCTTGGGACTAGAAACAGTTTATAATAATTTTTCTAATCTGAAATGTTTCTATATTTTATCAAAAAACACAAAGTATCCCTTGACTG
This sequence comes from Glaucomys volans, assembly GCA_020662805.1. Lineage (NCBI taxonomy): Eukaryota > Metazoa > Chordata > Mammalia > Rodentia > Sciuridae > Glaucomys > Glaucomys volans. Next base: position 504,597 of record JAJEJO010000236.1, read on the forward strand.
TTGATACACCATATAGTACAATGCGCCATCTACAACTGATATGTAACAGCTCTCCTTCTAAGATTGAGACCACTGAATAGCATACATTATGTATTTATGAAAAACTAGGATATAAAAATCCTCAAGTTACAGACAATGATTAAGATCCTGTTAATACTAGTCAGTCATTCAAAGTGAATATTCAAAACGGTGAAAAAAAATCCAGCATCATCTGGATTAGATATTATTTTTCAAATTGTGGAACTAAATCATATTTAGAAATTTGAGATGATGCCAGTGTCCTAGGCTTCTGGAGACATTGGCATCTTTTTAGATTAGGGGCTCCTACCTAAACCTTCCCTGAAACCCAACAGAGACAACAGTGGTTGAAGAATGGTATTTCACTATAACAAGGATTACTACTGAGCAGTATCCTCAGGTTTGGGGAGTGACACATGCCTATGTTTACAATGCTATACAGGTCACCCTAGTATATCTTATAGAGAAGAGTACATCCCTTCCCCCAATTCCCTGTTAAAATTCACTGACATAAAGAATCCTTGCAATCACAACCACCTTCTATTTTGTGAAGCTGTGTGTTCCTCTCACTGCAGTGAACTTTCAACCTTTAAATATAACAATTTAAAGCAAACACTGTTCTAGATTTAAAATGATAGAGAATTATGATTTTACAATTGCTAAACAGAGATTACATCATTTTTTCATTGGGAAATCTATGTATTCACCCTTTTTAAAACTTCAACTAAGTCACCAAAATTTATTCACACCAACACTACTGGTTAGGATGCATTACTCTTTCAAATTAACATTAAGTGGAGAAAAGTACTACTAGCCACCTCTTGGGGAAAACAAATGTCAAAATGTATCTTAGGAGCTGAAATTATACTTAGGAGTTAAAAACACATTAACTTTTGAGGTGAGCTTTGTTTTTCAATGTAGCATCACTAACATTCCCCAACCACTTAACTCTCTTGCAATTCAGAAAATGTTTTAATGTAGCAAGCATTTCTAAGCATAAACATCAAACCTGTAGGTCTCAAAATTCTAGACCTGGTTTATACAGCCATGCTTGAGAAAATGACATAAATGTAACTTTAATGATTTTTAAACAACACTTAAAATCTTTTAATGTTTCAATTTAGACTTCAATTAAAAGATTTTATTAATTCGACAATCTAAGCTGTTCTATTTCCCAAGGTGTTATATATCATCTAATTGGGAATTAAGACCAATAAAAAATACCTTCCTGTAGATAAAACATCTTCCCTAGAAAATTTTAATCAAATCGGAAATTCTTCAGTGTTTGAAGGTAGTACCATCTGACTCATCATCACTCAAGTATGGTAAGAGTTGTCCTGAGGAAAATGTTCATATTTTTCATTGGCATCTTAATTGCATCATGTAAAAAAGTGGAAAATGCAGAAATTAAGAGCATAAGGTTTATAATTCTATAGTTCAGATGGAGACAAAACTAATGTTATAAAAACATTTGCAAATCTAAAAAGAAAATTATAACCCAAGACACATGGGGAAAAATATTTATGTGTAGTTTTTAATCCATTTTAGAATTCAGTTGCTGTAACTTTATCATAAATTTAAACAGAAACCATCTTCTGAGACATACATTCTACTAAATGTATCAACAGTATGGATAGTCAATGGAGGGTTGGTTATTTGAACTTGTTAGTAACATTTCATTATTCTAACTAGAGGAAATCTATAGTGGTTTGCCCCAATTACATATCTGAAACATCGTCTTACGAGAACAAAAATGAAACAAAATTCAATAAAACTGACCATAAAAATATTCTGATGTTAAAATAAAGCAAACTATAATCCTTGGCAGATCAACTTGGTAAAAATCATTGATGGTTGGAAGCACAGGATAACCAACATGAATCTTCAGCACAAAGCACATCTTTGAAAAACATGAAATGATGACTCTTCAGGATAAAAGCTAAATATCCAAGAATCATCAGGTTTGAAAAATATTGCTTAATCACTTTTCAAAGCAGAGTTGTAAGAACTGAAGATTTTGTTAAAACTATCAAGGTAATATTTATTGCATCATTAGGCGGCATTTCAAAACAGAAAATTAAGTGTACCACAGCTTCACCAAAATATATATTTAAAGTGTGTGTGGAGGGAACCTAAGGTATTTATAAACAAATTGTAGACTGCATGTGCTTTTCGAAGGGGACAAATTAAATATAACCAGCTGCCAACTTTGTGCTCTGACATACTTGAATTAGTGGGCATGTGTATACTAAATTCATTTATTTTTGTCCACAATAAATGAAAAACATCACCCTATACAATCCACTATTAGCAGAGAGTACAACAGCAAAAAAATTATTGTACAATTTATACATACTAAAATATTTTCTTTCTTTAGAAATAACTCAGAACAAAACCTAATCATTATAAGACTTTGAGAAAGGTCAAATTACAATAGAGAAAAACCAAATCAGGGTGTGTATTGAGCCCAAAACAAAGGTTCTTGGTCATAAGGCTATGAGATTAGTAAGTGCAAGTGGTAGGATGAAGCATGCTCAAATTGTATGCTCGGGTCTTTGTGTATTTATCAAACCTTTAAATTAAATAAGACTAGCTAAAGAAATGTCTTAAGCAGAGCAAGATAACTGGGAATTTTGCATTTCTTTTGCCATTTTTGTTACCCAACTTACACAATGAGCAAAGTGCTAATAAGCAACACTACAGAAACACATTTACATCAACACTGAAGACCTGGGGAAGTGAAATCCAACAATTTTATTTTAATGAGCTGTATTTTCTAAAGTTTTGTTTTATTTTTTTCCTGTTTTCATACAGTATTGAAAACAAAACGCGGCACATTCACATTTTCCCGAGGAACTGTAAAGATGATCTCTACAGGGATAAACGTTGTAAAGCCTGAAGCTCAATCAATTGATGTTGAAAACTCTCAAAGGGAGTAAAGGCTTGATCTGAATGGTCTAGAACATGTACTGTAATTTAATAGAAGAGATGGTCGTCTTAATATTAATGATTTGAAAGAACCTCCCAGTCCATGCGAAGAGTACAGTCCAAGAATAAATCAAATTTCTGAACACATTTTATGCTACATATGTGTATACTTTGCGATCCTCAGGTGTTCGTGCCAAATATTCTCTCTCAATAAGTCCTTCAATGCGTTTCTTAATAACAACTGGACTTGGTAAGAATCGTGCCTTCAACTGTTGAGTTACCTAAAAAAGAAGGGATAGAGACTAATTTCTACCAGAAAAATTCTAACATTTTCATATAAAAACACAAAATTCCTATCTTTGAATATTACTGTTATCAAACTTAAGTGATTCTACTAAAGTTGAAAGCACAGAAAATTTCAAAAGGGTTTTATTTGAAAATGTATGGTTAGAATGCAAATTCCATGTGAATGCCAATGTTAAAATGGATTGGTAGTTGGGTTAGTTGGATTATATTAGTATGAATACATACTATCCTACAGTTTAATCATTTTACTGTTACTAATGTTTGACTTTTGAGTTACACTCTCTTGGTTCATAGAACTTGGACAGCATAATATACTTAAGAGCACAAAATTTGAACCCAGACTGCCTGGTTCAAATCCCAGCTCTCTTACTAACTCTGGGACCTTGGGAAGTTATATACATTAAATGAGTTAATATATGTAATGGTTTAGAATAATGTCCACCATCCATACTAAGTACTATTATTGTCATTTCTTTCTTCAAGTGTGGTCAAGAACCTAAACATTGTGTTATCAGTAATAATAAAATGAAGTATAACAGCAGTCATGCTAAACTGACTGCTCTATTTGTCAATCATTTTGTAAATATTAATATGCTTAATGTTCTTAACTCTGCAAAGTAAGTTGTCTTGTTTTAAAAAGTAGGGAAATATACCACAGAAAAAACTGACATGAACAAGTAGCAAGTAACAGAGCCAGGAGAGATGAATCTAAACCTTTCTGACCTCAAAGTTGATGCTCTTTCCAAAAAGTCATCCTGCCTCTCTTGCAGATCATCCACTCATTGATAAGCCAGCTTTTCTTTTACTCTTGATCAGTTCATTTCTCAAATTCACAATGGATTGATCAATTCTTTGAAATCTGAAACTTCAGCACTTCACTCTGCAACTAAAATCTGTCACACTTCCAGGATTATCACTCTAGTATCAGCAAATTTGCTCTCAACCCACCTGAGATCTCCAATTCTTTGACCCGCTTTGTCTTTCAGATTATGAATAGCTAGCTTCTTTTGACCTTTCTTCCTTCCTTATGGAGCGTGGACTACATTCAAAATCACGTCAGCTACACTTTCAACAGTGCCTACACCTCTGATTGGTTCTCTGGTCCTACTCCATAAACACCCTTGATCAAATCTCCATTCTACATGTACCACTTCACTTTCCATCTACTAGAGCTCTCTGCTGAGTCAAGCTGCAGTTTTTATACCGTGTACACAGGACAAGAGTCAACCAAGTGCAATCCAGGCCAAATACAGCCTGCTGCCTGTTTGTGTAAAACTTCACTGAAATACAGCCAACTTCTTTATGCATTGTCTACAGATACTTTCATGCTACAACTGGCCATTTACAAAATATATGCCAACCTCTGGGAAAGACTGCTAACAAATATTTACAAATTCACCTTCAGCAATTTCTTGAGCACCATTCTTCAAGGGATACTGTTTCAAATTTCTGACAAGCTCCTTAAGTTATTCAACTAAGCACTGCATCTCATGCTCTCTTTTATATAGGAAAAAGAGACAATTTATTTGAAATCCCACAAAGTCCCACCTTTTACACACACATTTATCCATTTTTATGTCACTCCTTGGTTGGCACACATCATTGCTCCTTATATGGTAAGAAAGGGAGTCTATTGTATTGCTGTTTGTCTTCCTGCCTTCCATGCTGTCCCTTAGCAAATTTGTGGTTTTAACTATATTCCCAAATAGTGAATTCCCAATTTCTAGCTCTCACTTTTTTCCTGACTTCCAATTGACCTAATGATGTACCCCTGGATATGACAAAATACAATAAAGCCAACTTGTGCAAAACAGTACTAACATCTGGACCACATCAGCACATTATTCTTTCTTTTTCAGTTAAAGGGATCAACCTCTACAGAGTCACTCAAGCCAGAAACCTGAGAGGCTTAATTCCTCACTCTTGTTATCAGTGAACAGATCCTGTCAAATTTACCTCTCAATCATCTTGATTCACCAGTTACCAAATACTTTACCAAGGCCCTAGTCATCTTATCTATTTCAATGATCTCTCAATGGATTTCCCCCTCTTTAGTTTCCCAGTTTGTGAAATGCAAACCCTCAAGAAATGGCAACTGTTATGAATTTTCAGAAATACAGGTAGTTTGTTTACATAAAGATATTAAATAGCAATATTTTTTCTTCTTCATGTGACAATATTATCCTTTTCATCATAAACACATTTGTTCTTCAAGTGTGTACATGTTTAAATATCAAGTGTATTTTTAATGAGAAGTGTTACATGACAAGTTTCAATTAAACAGTACTTCCTAAATTTGTTAATAATGTTATTCTGCTTATCTCTATTAATCAGGTATTGAAGTGTACTCACCTCTGCTACTAAAACATTGTGCTGCATCTTCTTCCTAGACTTCATTATCCGCACTATAGCAGCTTCTATCTCATGTTTTCTGTCATCGTCTACTTTCTGTCTTGTTTCTTTCCTTTCTGGGTCTGATTCACCTTGTTTGGCAGCAACTAAAATAAAAATAGATATTTTCCATAAATGTAATAAAAACGTGGTTTATAAGCATACTTATAATTAATTTCTGTCCAGAGAGAAAAATTAATTTCAACCTCTAAGTATACCCATACATTTATTAACTCAAGAAAATACTTAAAAAGTGAACATTGAATGTTAAATTCTAAATTATTCTTTTCAAAAATTAGGAACTGTACAGAGATAATAAAATCAATTTCATTTTTATAAAACACCAGTCCTTTCCTGGACGGAAAATGATAGCTGGCTACTATTCATCAGTAAAATTAGCAGTAACAATTTTCACTGCTTGTGACTTCCAGGGGTCAACTAATATTTTACCACCATGGCTCCAAGTTAAACTTCATCAAATGTATTTCACAAAAGCAAATATTTATTGTCCCCTCCTAACTCAGAATATAGCAATAATCTCTTAAGACATGAAGAGAAGGAAAGAGCACTAGGAGTCAAGATTCTGGCAACTAAATCATTAATTAAAAACCACCACTAAAATGTCAGTAAAAGAAACTCCCTCACAGTGAAATAGCTCATTTGTACCTGCTAAAAATCTCCTTGGATTCTGGTACCTAACAATTTCTCATTGTGACCTTATCACCACACCCTATTTCAATTTTTAGGAGCATCTCGCTCTGTCCTTTCTACATGTCTTCAAAGCAACTGCTAAGTGGTTAAATTCAGAAGTCTCTTTCTTGTACAACTTTGCTCTAATCGAAGCAGCAAAGAAAGACAACTGTTTTTGGTTATTTGGTCATTAAAAGTAGTCGTAAAGTTTCTGGAAGTAGAGACTGTACAATTCCAAAGAACTATAAAGAACACTGCTGATTTGGGCATGGGCACAGCCATGAGACAGGTGATAGTACAATTAAGAAGGTCATTCCAGTGAGAATAATCCATTCAGCTGTTTCTAATTAGAATCCTTGGTTAAGAATACAGCACTCAGTGTCATCTGCTAAGGTATCATCTTTGCAAAAAAAAGAAAAAATAAAAAAAGAATGAGATGAGATGATATAGTCTACACAAAGAAAGAATAAAACTTTTCCTCAAAAAAATATATAAAAAAGTGGTATTGGTTTAGATTAAACAGAACTAAAAGAGACATAAAAATTAATGTTAAGATGAAAAGCTTGGTAGAAGCGTGGGTTCAAAAAGGAAGGTATAATAGGCATTTTTTAGACAACTGAGAACATGTAAATATGGATGTTATATAGATAACATGGAATTAATTTTTTGTGTGATACATTATTACAGTTATGGAAGATAATGTTTTGTTTGTTTGTCTGTTTGTTTTTGGTGGTGCTAGGGACTGAATCCAGGGCCTTATTTGTGCATGCCAGGCAAGCACTCTACCAACTGAGCTATATCCCCAGCTCAGGAAGGTAGTCTAAGGAAGTAAATGATGAAATAATTTAAAGAAGTGTTAAGATGTTTGCAAATTAAATAACTTCAAACACTAACAAATACACAATACATGGAGGAAGGCAGGAGATACAGCTACTTAGGTAAACATAGGTTATAGACATACTGATGTCCATTAGAGTGTTTTTCAACTTTCTGTGGATTTGTAATTATTTAAAATAAAAAATTAGGAAAAATTCTTTTAAAACATGTCATTTGGTTCCTCTGGATCTGGGTGTACTCCTTAAATTCCTGCAGGAAAAGATATATGGAAAGACTATGGAAGTAAATCCTGAATTACAAGTACAGGAGCTTACTCACGGGAGCCTAACACTTAAGAAGAGTATCACAAAAGGTGTTTCCTTATGGATATGCCTACACATGTATATGTATCTTTATGTACTTATAGGATGGGTGGTTTGGAAAGGTGAATGGTGACCACGGAGCCGATTGTTGATTATGGAAACTGCCTGTAATTATGATGATCTAAATTCCTTCCAAAATTAAAAAAACAAAAAACTTTAAAAACGTTTTTATGCTGAAATTTTTATTACTGGCTATCATAAAAGCAGTATAAACAGGTTAGGCTGGAGTCTCTGAGTTCTTGATTATATTACTGAGCCTTTTAACAATTTAGGAAAACTGATAGTCATAATATTTACCACTAAAGAAAAAAAATCTCACAAAATATAAGAGCCAAGATCACCTAAAAAATGGATTTTAAATATTTTCACAGAATTTCATCACTGAAAAATTTAAGAGATTTATCAGTCACATCCCTCCTAGCTATATATAGAAATACATTCCTACTTTAATTATACATAAAATACCACACAGACTGAAAAATCCACAATTTGAAGATTATTTTTGATAATACTTATTCTGGACATGATAACCTGGAATTATAAAGGCAATTTTTTATTTAGGGTAAAGTAAGATGAAGCCAGGTGATTCAGATATATATTCCCACATGTTCTTCTCCAAATCCAGAATGTGAACAAGCTCTGAAATATAAAACCTATTTCTGCCCATAATGTAGTCATGTCTTCCATTGGAGGTAAAAAGAATTTTATTTCATGATGCTCATCATTAGACAGTTTTGTTTTTATCATACAGTATGTCACAAAGATATGACCAAAATTACAATACAGTATGCTACTATGGCACGAAGGAATCAAAATTTTAACCAAAACATCACTTTGCTTTACAAACAATAAATTACAAATCAAAAAGGTCACAATGTACTTCAGTAATCAATTGTATATTTAACACAAATGATTTTACATTATCTTTCATTAATGTATGATATAAATACATTTTTAAAAATGATTTATTTCATTTTAAAACACTGTTTTATCCATTGTAATAGAGGAATTAGCAGTAGGAAGCTTATCTAAATGCTAGTTTTGAAACCAAGTAGCAAATTGCTATACTTTCAAATATCAACAAGAATGGAGTGCCTTTTATCCACTCAAATACATAGGAAAAAACACATCTTACACACGTTAAATATATAATATAGGATTTTCACTATCAATTTGAAAGGCTGTATTAAAAACTGTTCAGTGTCATGAAACATGGCATGTTTTAAAATTAGATAACATTGGTTTTAAGATTCTGAAACTTAAGTTATATCTAAACCATAAGTTATATGTAAAGATCAAACTTTATAAACTTTCTGGCAAGTCGGTTAAGTTACTTGAATAACAGCCTTCCACTATTAGTTAACCAATTAAAAACAACTTTAAGTACTAACCTGTTCATAAAATCATGTTTCATTTGTTGAAAAACATATAGAAAGAAGTACTATGATTACTTTTTAAAAGGTTTATTATTGTACTTGGTTCAACAATATACTGATATGAACATATTATCAATAAAATCTGTTTTTCTTATGCCAAGTGTCATATAGCACCATGAGCATTACTTTTGTTACCAAAAAAAAAAAAAAGGCATTCCTCTCCTTTTTTAAGGAAGAAATTCAACAGATGAGAATTTTTCTAGAGGAAAAATATAATTACCAGATACCTGTTTGAATCTTGACTCTGTGTAGTTTGGATGTGAATTGATCATTAACTGTAAATATGTGACCATTTTCTATTTCCTTTGACTTGGGTTCTTTAGTAAGAACCCGCTGTGTTGGTTTACCACAGGCGAGGGACTGTAGGGCTCTTACCAGCTCTCTTTCAGGGATATCTGTCTCTTGTTGAATTTCCTGAAATTTCACCAGATTGACAAAATTAGAATTCTTCAGATTAAAGGAGATTAGTTAATTAGCAGAGAATCTGACCAAGCAGTGGTTAGAGAGGTAATTTCATTAAAGAAATAATTTACAACAAAGAATTCCCTGAATATTATGGTTCCTCATTAAAATCTCATTTGAAGAAACTGAAGGGTGATTAAAGTTATGAAATATTAACACATGTACATTTTTGCTTCAGGAAATAGGATTACTTTAAAAATATCATCCTGCAGAGATTGTTAGGAACCTGATTCAGTGTTTAGATACAAATAAACTGTTCACCACATATAACTGCTAATTAGAAATCCATATACGGTTTTGCTTAGCAATGTCTTTCATAGAAAGAAACAACGTAATCTTGTGTTCAGGTTGACAAAATCAAAATCAAAACTTAGAATCCAAACTGACCATATTTACTGCCTGTATGATCAAATGAAAAGTTTAAATATCTGGAAATTAACATTAAACATGAGTATCAGTAAGAAATGTGTTTTGAAGTTCAGATGGTAACTTCTACATATTATGGCATGAATAAAACAAAAATGGGTAGAAAAAGAAATGCAGTTGAGGGAAAATATGTTAAATAATTTTTAATTCATTAGTCTCATGTCTACGGGACAGCAAGGAAATTGTACACTTTAATTATCACACATTACCAAGCTGACAATCTAATGTCCACAAATTCATACATTTTAAAATTCCTTCCTGATATTTACACATTTCACTCCTTTTTCTCTTCTTAGTTCATTAGCTAGGACCTGCGGAGCAAGGTGCAATAGTAGTATGAAAGGATCCTTACCTTGTTCCTAACTTCAATAGGAACAATCTGGAATTTTATTATTACTTATTGTTGTGCTTCAATTCTCTTAAGTACAACCTCATGATATTAAGGACATTTCATTCTATTCTTATGTGGCTAAAGGTTCCACATTCCGGAAATAAGGAATGGTGACAGACTTTCAACAAATGCGTTTTGTAACCAATTCTTGATGAAAAATTTAATGCTTTTCTATTTCAATTCTCTTGGACATTAATGTCTGTAAGTTCTTATCATTGAAATTCATTCTTAGAAAATATTTTAAAAGTATAAGCATTACACAAAATATGTACTAAATTGTATTTATGTATTAAAATTGTATTTATGTATAAAAATAGTATTTATGTATTGAATTATTATACTTCCCCAATTCAAATGCTAGTTATTAAAATCCAAGGTATGGATTAGCATTATATATTTCCTATTTTTAGGTATTCTAAACCATGAATTAGAACGAATTTTTATTCATACAAAACGAAAAAAAGGGGAAAAGACCTCATCATCCTACCATAAATTAAATATGACACTGCAAATTGACACCACCTGTTGTACCTAGCTTCCAGTCAACTCATGATCTTGGTATTTTTTAACACTGTGTGGTCCTCTCACTGTGATTTGGAAGACCAAGAAAATGAGGAAGGGACAGTATGTGATACCATGGCTGAATCATAAAGACATTGCATGGGCTTCTGAATTGCCCATTCTGGGGAAAGTCAGCCACCAAGATTCGACAACAATCTGTCAAGTAGAAAGGCCCATGTGGAGAGAAACTACCGCTGTTCACCAGTAGCCAAAACAAACTTGCCAGCCACCTGATCTACTCTGGAAGTATATTCTCCAGCCCTATTCAAACCTATCAATGACTAAAAGCCCCAGATGACATCAAATGCAACCTCATGAAAGACTTCAAGCTCCTGCTGAATTTAATCAAGCTTCTCCTGAATCCCTAACCCAAAGAAACTCATATATGAGAGGTTATAAATTGTTAAGTGGTTGTTTTAAAATCACTGTTTTGAGATTTGATATGCAGTACTATATAATTAACATATCATCTTACTAAACTCAAGAATATTCAAAGATAAAAATGAGTTCCCTTTAAAATTATTAGCCGGGCGTGGTGGTGCACGCCTGTAATCCAAGCAACTTGGGAGGCTGAGTCAGGAGGATCGCGAGTTCAAAGCCAGCCTCAGCAACTTAGCAAGGCCCTTAGCAACTCAGTGAGACCCTGTCTCTAAATAAAATACAAAATAGGGCTGGGGATGTGGCTCAGTGGCTGAGTGTCCCTGAGTTCAATCCCTGGTTCAAAAAGTAAATAAAACAAATTTTTTGTCTTCTCACTATGTACCAGATTTGGGGTATGAGCAAGCAGGCTTTGGAGCCACAGGCATGGCACTGCATGGAATTTTATATACACTAAGTTGAGGTGTTAGCTTTGTGACTTAGCTAAAACTGGGAACATTAGGTAATTTTATCTTCTACTTAATAACAGATCATTAGCACCAATGATCTCAAGTCAACTGGGGAAGAGGAAAAGTAAACTTGAATCACTAAAATTTATAGTAACACTAACAATGGCTTCAGAAAATAAATTTATATTTTTGCTTATTTCATTATTTTTACCAGTTCTTTAAAAACCAGAATTTCAAAATCAACTCAAGTTATTTATCAAGGAGTACATTTTGCTTAAAATATATCTTATCCATGAGAGTTACAGATTAAAATATCTATACAAAACATGTTAGAGATAATCTAATTCTACCTGTTTGAAAAGCCTTACAATGTTTGAGTAGGGAACAATGTAATCAATATTCTTAGGTCTCCCAATCACATATAACTTGTGTATGAAAATTAAGGTTATGCCCTACACAATACAAGGTGGCCGTTAAATATTAAAGGAAAAAAAATCCTCTTGACCTAGTCATTTATATTTATACTTATGCATTTTAAAATTTTTAAGTGTATCACACAAAAATGGTCATCTGTTATGTTTACCACATAAATGGGATCCACGGAGATGAGTACTAAAATAGGCCTAGAATTTAATACTGCTCTTAATTTCAAACTCACACTTTGCTCTTCCTATTTTCACCTGTACCTGAAAACTGGCTGTCAATTGGTACAAATATAGCACCAATTTTCAAGTCCTGTAAAATACTCATCCACTATCTTAAGTTTAAACTGTATTAAGAATTACAAGATCTTCACTTCAACTCCAAGGGACCCTTTAAAGGCATAGGAAAAAACTAAATGAGTTTAATGCACTAAAATAATGATTTAATGCAGAGAAAGAAAGGGAAAAAGAAAAAGAAAATGAAAAGTAAGCATATTATAATAACAATCTTAAAAGGAAAAATGATGGGTATGAAGAAGAAATTTGATTATGCTATCAGGATAGTATAAAACTGGCCTAAGGACAGGCATAGAGAGTGAAGAAACAGATTACACAGTGCAGAAATATATCGACCCATATATGGTCAATCAGTGTTTTTGTAAAGATGCCAAGGTAATTCAATAAGAAAAAAAGATGTGCTTTTAACAAATGATGCTGGTATGAGCGACTGTCTGTGTGAGAAAAGTAAATCTTATACCTTACTTTATACTAAATTAAAAAAAACTAACTTGAAATGATCATAGACCTAAATGTAAAAACTAAAGTTAAAAACTGCATAAAAGAAAATATGGAAGAAAATCTTTGTCATTTCAGGGCAGGCCACAATTTCTTAGGACATCAAAAGCACCAACTATAAAAAGAAAAAAGTGAACACTAAAAAAGTATAAATATTAAAAAATTCTCTTCAAAAGTTGCCATTAAAAAAGGAAAAGGCAAGTGACAAAATGAAGAAATATTCATAACCCATTTACTGGCATTTGTATCTAGGATAAAGAAAAACTTAATAGGAAAACAGTGCAATAAAGATATGAACAGATACTTCACAAACTATATACATAAGTGGCTTACAAACCATAAAAGAGGCTCAACATCATTGGTCATCAAAGAAAAGGAAGTCAAATCCAGGAGAGACAATTACACAAATGAAAAGGCTACACCTACGAAGACTGCAGAGGATATGAAATAACTAGATCTCTCACTGCGGGTGGGAATGTAAAAGGATAGTTTGGCGGTTTCATAAAAAGCTAAACATATAGTTCTATTCATGTCAGTCCAAATATGGTAACAACCCAAAGCACATCAATGAATGGAAATCAAGAAAATGCACCATGCCCACATAATATCACTCAGCAGTGAAAAGGAATGAACTACTGATACTATATAATGGGTTGAATCTCAAAAATACTATGCTATGTAAGGAAGAAACTGGACACAAACAACACAAATTAGGGGATTCCATTTATATAAAATTCTAGAAAAGGCAAAACTCATCCACAGTAATATAAAACTGAGGATATTGGCTGCCTGAGGCTAGGGGTGATAGGGTGTAGTGACTATAAAAGGGGTATCAAAAAAACATGGGAATAACACCTATGGCTGAGGTGGTAGTTATGTAGGTGCACGTTTAAAACTCAAAATATGAAATTATATGGAATTTTTATATGAAACTTTATATGAAAATTGTACTTCAACAGTGCTGATTTTAAAAACAGCAGCAGCAACAAAATGATCCAATAATGCATGACTTCTTATATAGTTCCTTGGCCCAATTATATGCAGTTTTCTGTTAAGGTATTCAAAGTGATTCTCTTAAGGTTTCCCAAATAAGAAATACTCAAATAACATGTGGGAGAAACAATACAAGTGGTTAGAAACATACATAACAACAACTCATACCTCAAATGTGTACTTTTCTCTATTATTAAAGAGCATTAATATGGTCATCTGGAAAGTGGAAACTTGCAATATATGCTTCCGTGTATTTGAGCCCGTTACTTGTGCACCTCCAACACCAACTTCAGATCCATCTTCCTGTTTAATTTTTAAAAAAACATAAAGATAATTTTTTAAAAAAATATAAAGATAATTATCTTGTTATAGTTAATAATACATTTTTAGAAAAGTCCGGTAATCTCCAACCCCTCAACGAAACTTATTCCCATATAAGAGGAAATCTATTTACACACACACACACACACACACACACAAAATACAGTTTGTACTTAGGACTGTCTCCCACACCCCCACCATTGTGAATATTTTAAGGCAATTAGTTGACCATGTAACTAACCAACAGTTCCCTAAATTTAAAGCTAAAATTATTTTAACACTGCACAATGGGATGATAATACCACCCTTGTAAACAACACCACAGACACACTACCACCCAAAATAGCAGGGTTAAATTTCTTTTCATGTGATATGATTATTATTATAGAGATTTAAACAAAAATCCAGCAGAGGGGAAAACTCCCATTCACAAAGTCTCTGTCTTCAACAATTAGCATGTACACTCTGCTTTAAAATCTATCAATCTCTTTAATAAACCTTAATAGCACTACTTAGATAAATATCACTCAGATATAAAAAGAAATGAATTACTGATACTGACACTATACAAAAATATTATACTATGAAAGAAGCTGCTCTATGAAAACAAATAATCAAAAGTTGCTCTTTAGTATCCTTGACCTATCCTCTCCCACTTAAATATATAATATTGTTAAATATTATCCAAGGACTGTTTCCCATTTTAATTCAATATAAAAATCATGATACTTACACAAACTTTCTTAAAAAAAATTTTGGTGTGATACTCATAATACATGTAAACTAGAAGATTCTAGTTAAAATCTGGAATAAAACATATTTGTTGCCCAGATAACAAACTTAAATATTTTTCTTTAATGTTTTTCTAAGTCTTTTATTAATTTTTAGTTTTAAGGCAAATGACCCTGATTTGATTAATATCAACTAATGAAAATAAATTGTTACTCTTTAAAACTCATGATTTTAGATATAAAAAGTCAATTACTTTTTAAGAGGAAGACAAATCACTGGTGCATTATCAATTTTTTAATGACTTTGCTAACGTGTTTCACAAATCTCAAGTGCCAATTTTATTGGTTTTGATTTATTAGCAATAACAATTATAAAAGGGGCTCAGCTCTGTATGCCCTCAAATCAATTTAAATTTTCCCATTTTATTACCTCAAATTTGCTTATATTTATTTATATTATCTCATGTTTAATCTTATAAATGAAATTAAATAATAATTCTATTAAAGAAGACTACTGGCATAATCTCCATGTTTTCAAATGAAGTCAGCAAATGAAGAAACAGAAGATAAATCAAAGCCAAAAATTTATTAAACTTTTTTAATATTTAAGGCATGTATAACAAAAGAAACTTTCACCCAGGTCAATATAAATCACAAATCAGATCTATAAACTAATTTTAAGTTACTTAGAATGTTCAAACTGTAAACATTTACCTTTTTAACTGGACCATAAAAGGTGGCATTGAGATCTGCAGAACCCATATGATGCTGGAGCGTGAGCTGTCGACCACTGTGTTTGGCTAAGTAGAACCTTCAGCAAATCGAAACAAGTTTTAGAGAATCATACAATTTGCATATTTGAAATTACAAACTACAAGGTAACAATTCTTAACAAATATACATACATGTAAGGGAGACCTTAAAAGTTAAAGGACATCTTAGGAATTATGTTTTCTTTCAGTTCTTTACAGAAGAGGAAATGAAAGGGGGAAATAAAGTCTAAGCAACTTGCTAGAAATCAAGTGATCAAGACAGCACGCTAAATAATAATTCTACTGTACACTTTGCTGCAGCCTGCTGCTGAGCCCCTGCTATTTATAAGTAACCCAATAATCAATTTATCCTAGTGACACAAAATATGCTACACAAATGCTGTAGAAAGGAAAGGAATATTCCTCTGAAGAGTTTTTTGCAACTCATTCTTAAATATTAAAAGTATAAAGGATAAATTCTCCTTGTGAACATGAGATTAAAATGGAATATATTCATCCTCACTTGGGGACATGATTAATGCCAGAATTTATTTTAATTTTGGACAATTATTTGCACTTAGAAATATGAAGTCTGATTTAGGTTTACCTCCTAAATATCTCAAAAGCATGTCTTGGTGCTGGTGGGATGTTGCACTTTGGTGTGGCTGACTGTGTGGGCCAATATCCAGTTGTGAGCACCCGGACTGTGAGATCAACACCACCTAAGGATACCTGTATAAAACAGAAAGCATCTCCTAACATTATCTGTTCCATTTAGTCACTCTGTGAGATTTATCAAAGTAGTTGTATAAAAGTAGCTATCTTCATGTCTAATATCTGATAAACAAAACAGATGTTTTTAAAGGTTAGGTCTGCCTAGTGTTTTACAAAATTTAATGACCATGGCAAATAATTACAATTACTGCTTTAAATGTTAATTCTTAGCATGTACACAAAGTCTTACCCATATCATTGAGAACTGTAGTTTTGGTCTTTCAGATTTTAAAAAAAGAAAAAGAATGTCGAGAGGTTATGTAAGTATCATTTCAGAGAAAAATTCTGGTACCTCTAACTATGTTTTTAAGTTTTTCTACCATCTTAGCATACAAATGACATGTTCCTAATTTCCTACCTATATTTCAACTACATTAATCAAAACTTTCATGATTTAACATGTACTTAAATTCTAACAACCTATGCTTAAGACACTGTAGATCTATAGAGCAGGTGCCCTGTAAGTACATATACAATGGTAACAACATTTACAAAATATATACGTAATTATCACCATCAGATTTTTTTCAAACAAGTTTTAAAGAAAATAACAATAAAGAATATCAACAGGTACTTTTAAGGACAAACTATTATCTTTAGTACTGATACAACTTGTTATAAACCATTATTCCATTTTTAATCTAACCTAGATGATTTAACGATGCAGATTTTTAAAGGGGTGGATGGATTCATAAATAGGAAGACCCATTACATGCTCAGATTTTTTCAAAAGTTCTTCTACTTTAAAGAAATTCAAACTAGAAATCCTTGATGATGCACGTAAGATAACACCATAGCAGAGACTGAGGATGTACTAGCCTCAGTCCCAAATATACAAACCCTTGTATATTTGAGAGATTTAAGTACAAATCCCTAACAATCTAAATTAGTCCGTCTGGGATAATCTCATAATTCAGTTCCTGCTGACTCAAATTTCTATTTGTCATAGACTTGCACCTGTTTTACTGGCCTTTCTCCACTACAATTAAGATACTTAAGCCAATAGTGGTGGTGCACACCTGTAATCCCGGTGGCTTGGGAGACTGAGGCAGGAGGATTGCAAGTTCAAAGTCAACCTCAGCAATTTAGCAAGGCCCTAAGGACTTAATGAGACCCTGGGGGCGGGGGAGGGGCAGCTGGGGATGTGGTTCAGCTGTTCAGTGCCTCTGGGTTCAATCCCTGTTACCAAAAAAAAAAAAAAAAAAAGGTATTTATGCTGTAAATAATTTTACTACTCAGAATGGAGTCAGAATGTTTTCACATATATAAGCACCCATTCTACAGAATTAAGTATTTTCAAGTATCTTTTTGTGATGGGACTGTGAGAACAGAGGAAATGAAGACTTATTACCAAAGGAAAAGCCTCCAAAATTGTCAGTGTTTGTGAGGTGTCAACTTCAGAGTGGCATATATCACTGAAAAAAATTTTAAAACCTCAAATAACTTAAGAGACAGCTTAATATCTTCTAGGAGTCACAATACAAAACACATAAAACCAGCTGGGTTGTAGCTCAGTGGTAGAGCTCTTGCCTAGCACGTGTGAGGCACTGGGTTCGATCCTCAGCACATTTAAATAAATAAATAAAGGTACGGTAACCATCTACAACTAAAAAAAATATTAAAAACAAAAACACATGAAACACTAAATTCTGCATTTTTACCGTTTTCTTACTCCCTCACCCCAGTTGCCCTTGGAATAGGAGACTGTCTTTGAGAATGAGAATACTTAAGTCAAGGAAGTCAGGTAACTATCCAAAAATAACAAAACTCTAGGATAAAGTGAAGAATACTTAAACTCTAGTAAACTTGCCTAAGTTCTGCATCTTTCTATACAATGGTTATAAAAAAAAATAATAATTCTATTAATTTTCATGCATTCCTTCAAGCAGGGAAAATAAATTTTACAAAATTAAAAATACTTATTTTCATAGAAATAACAGAGAAAGAGGTTATATGGAGAAAATTGTTTTTTACATATCCACAGACAATACACTTTAAAAAAAAAAAAAAAAAAAAAGGACACCAGATCAGTTATCTGCTATGTGGATGAAAATCCTCATTGAAAGACTTAACAGAAATATATGAAAGTACAAATCCAAGAAGAACCTTACCCCAGTTGCCTGTAGATGTTGCCTGAATTCATCCATTGTTGTGTTTGAGATGCTCATATCCCTAAACATTCCTTCCAGTTTTGAAGTGAACTGACATCCACATTCAGTCTGTGGAGGAAAGACACAAGTATATACAAATAAATGTTGGACTTTCCTATGAGAAAATGTAGAAACATATTATTCTTTGTTCCATGCCTACCGTTAGAAATGTTGGGGTTTGAAGAATAACCCCAAGCATTTTGTTTTGAAATGCAAATTTCCAGACTCTTTCAGAGATTCCCAAGTACTCCATGGAAGGTGGGGCATTTTTAAAAAGGACCTCAGGTGATTCATTTACATATATTTTATGAATCTCTTTTTGTGAAAAAGAATTACATGGTGATATTTCTTTATTTCTTTTTATTAATCTTCTCATAGGCCTCTGTGAATGTATCCTGCCATACCAACACAACTTTTAATGTCCTTCCACTTGAACAAATGTAAGGATAGACTGCCATGATCAAGAACAATCTATCTTTAACAATTTCTTAGGCACACATTTAAAATCAATTAACTAACTTCTAATCATGTTACTGGTGCTCAATCATGATAAACATTAATGAGGTATACTCCATTCCAACTAACTTATACCTTACCTTTAATTTAGATATCATATTTTTTTCAGAGTCATCAGAAACACTTTTATTTGTGAGGAGTCTCCTTGCCAGGTGTTGTTTATAATAACGTTCAAATACATCTTTTTCTTGCATAAACCTAAAAAGGACCATTGCCTTATCCAATATTGTTTCTACTTCTTGTTCTGTTAGCTGCAAATCAATCAGAAGACAATTTACTTAAAACTTGAGTTATACAAAAATAACACCATAGCTCATCTACAGTTTTAAAACACCACTGTTTGAAAACATACATAAATATCTAGGTGACAGAAAGGATGTGGTTTGAGAAAGTGCTTCCTACTTTTAGCACAATCTTTATACTCTCATCTAATGCAGCCTTATTGAGGGGTTAGAGTGGAATTCCATTTGTGATTGGACCACCACTGAAATGGAGATGTGAGGGCATCACAGGGTTGGATTAAGGGATGACTGAAACAGCAGAAATAAAACTTTAGCCACAAAGAATATTTCAGAAACCTTGACATAATGTTTAGACAGAAATTTACACACCCCAAAGATAGACCTTTTCACTTAAGCACACTCAAAACCTAAATTTTGCACAGAAGGGTAAAGATCTGTTATAATCCAGACAGTAAAGACTCCTTGCCCTTATCTCTAAAATGATACTGTGGCAGGCTATATGTATTAAGCTTATATTTTTTTTAAATGAAAGGATGTATGATTTCCATGCATCCTTAATTTATTTTTCTTACTATAGCTACTACCTGTATAACCAATGACTATTTGTTGCCTTTCCCTTTCGGCTAAAAAATTCCAAGATGAAGCTAAAAATGAACAGACCATTTCATATCTAAGCAAAACACAACTGCTGGGCACAGTGACACACACCTATAATCCCAGCAGCTCAGGACGCTCAGACAGGAAGATCCCAAGTTCAAAACCAGCCCGAGCAATTTAGCAAGGTCCTAAAGCAACTTAGAGAGACCCTGTCCCTAAATAAAATATAAAAAAGGGCTGTGGGTCTGGCTCAGTGGTTAAGCACCCCTGGGTTCAATCTCTGGTACTAAAAAAACCCCAAAAATCAAAACTCCAAACAAGCCCGATTTTATTTTCTATGCTCAAGAGAGCTCCTAAGGTCCCAGATATATTATAAATGTACACTGAGTTTCAGTGTACATTTTCGAACTTACTTTCACAGAACTCTTCTATCTATGCCTTTATAGTCACAGAATCCAACTACTGTCTGATAATAAGATCCAGAACCAGATAAAATCAAGCAACACTGCACTACTGGAGAGTATGCCAGGTCTTTGTCATCTATGGCACACTTAATTCTCAGTCACAAAGACAGCTGTTTTAATACCTATAGTTGTATAGCTGTTTGGTTTTAATGCCAACTGTAGAGTAAGTGAAGTATTAAAGAACTTATCATATCAAATATTTTAAACAATACTTTTAAATAGATCATAGCACATTTAAGCACAGCAGAGTTTGACTTAAGCTTTTACCTATATGTTTATTAACTTTCTATTTTATTTTCTAACTTTACATCAACGAATACATTTTAATATATTTGCAAATTCATGACTACTTACCCCTTTGACTCCCTTTTTCAGCTTATCATCAATAAATAATGAGAGGTATTCAGGAGACCTGGAGTTGAGGTTGAGAAAATACTCAAAATCACCAGCAATAGTCTGTTTAAAGAGCCGGTCATTATTGAATGATTCCTGAAGAAAGCGATCAAATCTACTCTTCAGGTCCAATAAGCCCTTACAAATAAAAACAAATTTAGGGCACATTATAAAAACTCTCTATAAATATATTTAAGGTCATGTATGTTTATCTTAATTTTGGTGGTAATAAATGTAAATATTCACAGTTAAACTTATAGGATCTACATAATTTTCAAGTCTGCATGTAAGCCCACATTCCAAATGTCAGTGATGAGAAACCAGGCTCTCTTGCACATATATATGTACTATACTGAAGATCAACCAATGATCCTCCTCACTGCTCTGACCAACCAGGTTATCCAGAGAAACTTAAGTTTAAAAACGCACAAAGAGGGGATTATATTAAAACACGAACAACATGGAGCATAATTTACTCACAGTTCTGCTTGCAAGCAAAACATTTTTAAACAAAAAAGTATTTAACTAAAATAATGGTTTTTTCCTAACACAGTAAGGAAGACATAAAAGAGAATTCACATTCATTATTGAGACTATTTAAACAAGGTCTTAATCAGGTTAACAAATGAGGAGTTGTAGTTGAGTCTGGCTCCTTGATATAAATATGCACACATTGCAAAATTCTAAAGTTCAGGATAATTATACCATTTTTAGTTTACCACTGGGACAATTAAACTGAAAGTATATAATATATAGATTAGTAAAAGTTATCATTTTAGCACTTGTCAAATAACTTTATCAACACTTGAAGATAATCTGTAACTCACTTGAATATAGTCAACTGGATTCTTTCCTTCTCCTTCCTCGGAAACAAGGGCTTTACCTTGCTCCCTCAAATAAGAACTCATACATTCACACATCGTCTTCAAACCATTTGGCACACGACTAAATAACTTGTACATGCAAGCAAGGTCTGCAATTAGAAAGAAAATGCAAATTGGCTACATTAATGATTAAGGGAAAAATGTGAATCTGTGTTTAAGAAGTTTATTTTTCCATTACCACCATTTGCTGATCATAACACTATTAAAGAATAGCAAAATGAAAAAATGAAAAAAGGCCTAGTTACTATCATGATTTATGAAATAGTTTTTGAATGAGATGCTTTAAAAGCATTATTAAAATATCTCAGGAAATTTTAATTTACATGGAATAGAAGATGCCCTAACAGCATAGTCAAAAATTAGTATCATTAAAAATGAAAACTTTTGACTCTTTATATAATTTATCCTGTGTAACTCTAACGAAGAACCTATAAACATGCACCATAAGGACATGGAACAAACTGAAAGCTTGCAAGGTGGCGGGTGGCCAAAGAAGTAAGCTCGCCAGGTGGGTTCACCAGAGTCAGACAAAGTAGTGGATTGAGATTTATTAGAGTCTGTGTCCCAGGCAGCTCCAGCCCCCCAGGGTGAAAGTCAGGGTGGGAGAGCCAGAAGAAATCATACGTGGCTTTGGCTGCTCAGGGTTTTTATACAGAGGAAGGGGCCAGGAGTCCTGCCCAGGAAAAGGTGGACCCAAGGTGGACATCAGGGTCAGCAGGTCTGCCTCATTGGTCACTTCTGGTACAGTGTGTTGCTAGGTGACCTTGCTCCCTCCCCCTGCAGCCGCCCATATTCGACCTGACATTGACAATTCTATTTATGGTTTAGCTGGTAGACAAAATAAAGAAAAACTTCAAAAACTAATTAAAGTTTTATCACTCAACTGATAAGCAATACAATAAATAAAGTGAAGTGTAATAGGATTTACTTCATTACATGTCATGGTAAAGTTTATTCCAAATTTATGATATATAAACCTATACTTCTTTAATATTCTCCTCAGCAATTTTTAATATCTTCCAGTGGTATCCAAAGCCAACATCTATATTTAAAAATTAGTTTATCTCACTATATTGTTTTATTTTACAATGAAACCTTATCTCCATCATATATACCTATAATGTATATTTAAAATACCATTCTTCCATAGGTCAAGTATTTCTGTCTCTCTTTTTTCTTTTTTTGGTGGTACTGGGGCTTGTGCATGCAAGGCAAGCACTTACCAACTGAGCTATATCCCCAGCCTCATGGGGTCAAGTATTTCTATAAAATAACAACTTACTGGCAGACTATGATGTCAGAAATTTATGACTTAAAAATTTTTACTATCAGTAATGTTTCGAAATGATTTTAGAACAGAAGTTTCTGGACCAAGGGTTGGTCAATTTTTTTTCTGTATAGCACCAGATACTAAAATGTTTTAGGCCTGTAGGTCATCCAGTCTCTGATGCTAGTACTCTGTTTTGCCACTGTAGCAAAAAAGCATCCACAGATAAAACATAAATATTATGACTGTTTCAAAATAAAACTTTATGAGCACTGAAAACTCATATAAATTTTTTATGTGTAATAAAATACTATTTAATTTTTCTTCGAACTGATGTTTGGGCCAGATTTGGCAGACAGGCCATAGTTTGCCTCTAAAATTAAAGTTGTGTGTATTTTTTAAAAACAGAAGCAAACCTTACAAAACCTCATCTTACAGCTTTCCATACACTTGACATAAATCACCATCAACTTCCCACATCAAAAACAGGTATTTAAAAATGTAACAATTTACAGACCTGAACTACTCACAAATTTGGTACATCAAATACTTCTAGCAAAATGATTCCCGACTTGTCTATTCTGTTCCGGTATTAAAAGTTTTGTGTAGGTATTTTATATACTTAGTTGTATGTAAACTAATATATTTTCATTGTATTTAGTTGTATGATGTAGAGAATACAAAAATAGAACAAATGAAATATAGTTGGCAAACAAATATCATTACTTCACACACTTAATAAAAATGAGTGGAGATTCAAACAATTTCATATAGCTTCAATGCATCTTATAACCAATGCAAATTTATCCTCCATTCATAGTGAGAAAATAGTTTGTTCAGTTACTGATTAATGAGAATTTGGCTTCATAATGGTGAATTTGTGACTGACATATTCTCAAATTGCTCAAGAGCAGGGACTACCACAATTGAGACATTTTGCAATCAGGTTTCTAGTGGTACGTCAGGAAAAATGAAAGTCCAGTGACTCAGGAGGCAGAGGCAGGAGGACCGTAAGCCGTAAGTTCAAGGACGGCCTCAGCAACTTAACAAGACCCTTTCTCAAAATTAAAAAAAATAAAAAGAACTGGGATGTAGCTTAGTCACAGAGCACCCCTGGGTTCCATCCCCATTACCCCCACCCCCACAAATAATAACTTAGAATCAGCTACCTGATAAAAACATTTAAGTACTAATTAGAAAAAAAAAACAGTAAATAGCTATTCTGCTATTCCTCTACTCATATACTTAAGTGCTTGTCTTGTTGGGCAAACTTAATAATACCTTCAACTCATGTCTCATGTAGGTTAGAGATGCTAAAATTCAATCATGAAGAAACTTCATCAAACATTTTCTAGTCCAACTTATAATCTAAGAATGGTTTTCACATTTTTGAATAGTTGGGAGGGGGGTGAAAAAATATATATGTATTTGGTACCACATGAAAATTACATAAAAGTTCAAATTTCAGAGCCCATAAATAAGGCCTCAAGAACATAGGCCTTTTCCCTTGTGTGACTGTTTGTGGCTACTTTCTCACTGTGACAGCAGAGATAAGTAGTTGACTATATAACCTATAAAATATTTACAACCTGGACCTTTACAAAAAAAGTTTGCCAACCCCTGATATAGACAATTATCCAAGAGTACCTTATTTTAGAAAATATGGCAAATATACTAGATTATTTTTATTATTTGGTTTTACAAGAAAGGTTAAGGTTTGCCAGAAAAGTACTTCAAAATGGGAATTTCTCTAGTTTAAAAGAACAAACTTATAATCAATTTTCCATGAACTTCTCCCATATACAGAAACCATTTCAAAATATAATACAGAATATATAAAAATATTACATAACATAGATGAAGATGGATAAATCTCTCCTCCCTCTCTTCTCTTGCATCCTTGTCTCTTTATAATTCTCTTTTTAAAAAAACCTTTACTCATTCCTTACCCAGGGGGAAAAAAACTCAATTCACTGAATATACCCCAAATCTTTATTTATAAGACATTGTAAAGCTTTATCATTAAATCCCATTAAAATAAGAAGTGATAAATTACATATACAACTTCTTGAAAATGAACATCCATAATCTTATTGTAGGAGAATAAAAAAATTATTAGCAATAAGGTAGAAAAAGGATTTAATTACTTAATGGGTAATGCTCACCTTCTGTCTTTCCATTTTTCAACATATGTACTAGCCCAGAATTCTCCATTTCTACTATAGTCTTCATGTGCTTGGAAATGAGTTCTCTCTCAACTACCTTTACAATGGGCTCTTCAGTTGATTTGTCAAGGCAGTGCATCACCCGTTCTATTTCTTCATTAATTCTAGCTTCTACTTTCTTTATATATACTGAAGCACTGTTTTCTGCTAAAAATTTCTGGCTTTCCATCTGCAATTAAAAAGCATGATATTGATATATATATGTGTATATATATTATTTAAATCTAGAAGGAAAACATGTTTCGGCTTTGAACTTGGTTTCTACAGTGTTTATAGTAAGAACCATTAACATTTCCTCATTACATATTCATATAGTCGGAATTAATCTTCAAAGCATGTAAGTAAAAATGTATTATCTGTAAGCACTTTTTTTTTTTTTTAAACTTTGCCAATGTACTCCAAATGGAAGCCTCTGACACCAAATGGGAATTGAAAATTCTTCTTTGATGCGTTTTATTGTAAAATCATAACTACAATGATTAATCATGTTTATTATAAGCTTTGCTGGCAAACTGCTGGTTACTAAAGTTCTCCTGCCACCCCATTCCCAGATTCAAAAGAATATTAAGTTTAAGAAATAGAGCTTTTAAATAACTATTAATCTTGACCTGCTAACACCAGCCTTACAGAAATTCCACTAAATTATAATCAGTATCCCAATAATTTTAACTAATTTGATACTAGCATTAATGTATGTGTATCTAAGAATTACATAATAGAAGACATGTTGACATAAATTTTATGTACAAAATTTAATAACATTCCCCACTTTCTTTACAAAAAGTAGTTTTAATCCTTAAAAACAATAAAGTCCTTAAAGAAACACTAAAATGCTGAACAAAGATCTTGGTGAGACTATCTCCACTCACTATTAAAAATAGCACATATTAATGTTTACACACATTTACACATGTACCACTCTAGTCAATTTTGGTAATGAACGAAATTAAAAAGATGAAAAAGTAAAAACACTACAAAAAATACAGAATAGACGTATTACTAGAAAATAAAGACCACTTTCTACATTTTAATACTTCAAAAAGCATTGTCTGAGCTCAACAATGTAGCCACAAGAGTATGCTGAAGGGCTACAAACGGACTTGGAAAAAAGAAAGCAGGAATTCCATTCTTTTGTTTCTTTATGGGTAAATGACACCAAAATTCACTTACTTCTTTTTATATATATATGTATCTAATGGCTCTTACAAATACCTCCCAAATTATTAAAAGTCATTGTAATTTTGTATTCACTTATTAATTGGAGTAAAAACTTTCAATCAGTATTTTACTAAGACATCTTTTTTGGCAACATTATAAATTCCTACAAATGCACAGGTAGTTGCAACATTTAGGCAGGATGTTTATGAACATTAACATATAAATACTGTCACATCAATGCTCAATTTTTCTTATTATCACGATGTCATTACAAATCAGTACTACTTTAGCTTCACTGTTACAACTGTTCATTGTTAACCAACAATTTAATTGGTTTGGGATTGATCTATAATTTCCTGATCAATAACTTTTAGGGAAAATATGCAGTTTAGAATTATGCATTTCCCTGTTTTCATTTCACTGGTAACTGATATTACTAACAGCCATTGTGGCAAGAATCCATTGGTGATATGTACCCTGTGAATTTATGGTATTTAAAAATATCTATAACACAAAAATACAACACAAAATGTTAAGGATATTTCCAAGTTTATATGTCTCACAACCTACAATCAAAAACCCCAGGTGTGCAAGTTTAAATTCTTCAATTTTTTATCCATGAGCTCCTTCACTGGAAATGAGAATGTGCAATAATTGTGTTTTGTGGTAGTTTTTGTATGGTCCTCTTCCCCAATGGGCCAGAAAGTCAAAACAAGTTCAAAATGTGAAAACTAATGTAATGCTTAATTTGAATTGTCAACTTGATTGGATTAAGAGATGCTGATGATTAAGAGGCTTCTGGGTGTGTCAATGAGGGCGTGCCTAGGAATGGTTGGATTGTAGGATAGTGAACTGGAGACCCTCCCTAAGCATGAGCAGCACCACCCAAATAGGATGGTGGCTTGGATGCAATAAAAGTTGGAAGAACAGGGAAGCAGATGTAGATGCAAGCTGGGCTCTTCTTGAACGAGTTCCTGACTGCTGCTTTGATAGTCGGAAGATATCAGACTCTCGCTTCTTCACTCTTCTAAAGCAGACTGCCAGTGATTCTCCAGGTTGTTTCCAGAAGCCTTGTTCTCAGACTAGGGTAGAACTGTTGATCTTTCTTGTTCTGGAGGTTCTGTGTCTTGGACTGCACAGCTGCTGGTTCTTCCAGCTCTCCAGCTGCAGATGGTCACTATGGACTATCGGCTTCTGATCATGTAAGCCAATCTAATAAATTCCCTTTTTATAATCATACTTCCTGTTGATTCTGTTCCTCTAGAGAACCCTATATACAGAAATTGGTACCAGGAGTGGCTCTGGAGAAAAAGATTTGTAAGTATGAATTTCTTTAGTTGGTTTTGTGAGTTTTGTAGTTGGCTGTCTAAATTGGTGAGACCTAAAGTTACTAAAATCTCTCCGACTCATACTATGGAGAGCACTGAAAATCCATGGTATGAACTGTTTAAAAAGATTCGTGAAGTAAATACATTTGATGCTCCCCATTTGCTGCTTATAAAAAGCAAGGCATTTAGTGACTCTATACATGATACCTTTGAACAGTTCTGGAAAACGAAGAAATATGATGATGTTGGTTGGTTGCTTCTAGTTTCCCTGGACAAAGTAACAAAGGAGAATGATGAGCTCAGAAATTCAGTGTCTCAGCTGCAGATGCGCATCACTGATCTGAAAACTGCTAAGTGAGTTTTGAAGGAGACTCCTCTCTCTTGTAATCACAGGTCTGAGTTTGCTGAAAACCAAACACAAACCCTCATCCTGCAATTGGCTGAATAAAGATGAAAGTTTTAACTCTCAGCCTCAGATGATGTCTGCAGTTAAACTGAGAGCACTGCTTGGAAAAGAATGGGATCCTGCAAGTTGGGATGGCAATGTATGGGAGCCTCCTGAAGGGGATGAGGACTTCAACTCCCATATTCTAATGAGTTTATTTTGTCAGAAGTTATTGAGTACCCACCCTTAACAATGACTAAGGCATCCCTACCCCAATCCTCTGTGGCACTGGCTTCTCCACCCTCCCTGGAAGGAACTAATCCTACTTGCTTATGGAAACAGTAAAAGCCTTCTTCGATTCAGTTACTCAGCATGAAGATGTTGATACTACTCAAAACCCACCTTCACCACCCACTTTTGCTTCCAGGCCTAAAACTAGATCCAAATCTAAGCAGATCTCTGGAGGTGAGTTACAGATGTGACTCATACCATGGAGAGCACTGATAATCCATGAGAAGTATGCTATACTCCGAAGGAACTTCTTGAGTTTTCTAATTCACACAAGCAGAGGTCTGGGGAATGTGGGGGAACGGATTTTAAGGGTGTGGGATAATGGTGGAAGGAACATAAACTTAGATAAGGATGAATTTATTGATATTGGCCCATTAAGCAGAGATTCTAGATTTAATGTAATAGCTCAAAGTGCTAAAAAAGGTACTAATAGCTTGTATAGTTGGTTGGCTGAAATATGGGTCCAAAGATGGCCTACCATAAATGAGCTGGAAATGCCTAACATCCCTTGGTTTACTGTGATGAGGGAATTCAAAGGCTCAGAGAGGATGGAATGCCGGAGTAGATGTCATGGACGACCCTCTCCTCCATATCTGGGGGGTTCAGAAGATGTGACCTTCACCAAAACTATAAGAAACAAATTGTGAGAGGAGCACCAGCATCCCTGAAGAGCTCTCTCGTTGCTCTACTTTGTATGCCAGACCACTCTGGGAGCTGCGGTCAATCAACTGGAAAACTTAAATGCAATGGGAATGATTGGATCTTGGGGAGGAAGGGGCTAAGTGGCAGCCCTCAATCTCCAAAAACAGGGTGGTTGTAGTTACCATAATGGACAGCAAAGGGGAAGAAATGGACACAATATTCTAATTCATGTAGATCTCTGGCACAGGCTAATTAATCACGGTGTTTCTACATACCAAATAAATGGGAAACCCACCAAATTCTTACTTGACTTATATAAGCAGAAAAATTCCAGGGCAAATGTACAAAAGCATGCCCTAGATTATAAGAGCAAAGAATCATGGCCCCTCAACCACTTCCCAGATTTGAGTAAATTTACAGATCCAGAACTCCTTGAATGAAAGGAGAGGCCAGGTCCCCTTGAGGAAGGACACTGGTGTAGTATCAAAAATCTTTACTGTTCATCTTTCTCCCATCATTCCCCAAAGGGACGTAAGGCCTTTTACCAGGGTAACTTGGGGAAAAGGCAATGATCAGATCTTTTGGGGAACTACTAGACACAGACTCTGAATTGACATTGATTCCAGGCAACCTGAAATGTCATTGTGGAACTCCAGTAAAAGTAGGGGCTTATAGAGGTCTGGTGACCAATGGAGTTTTGGTCAAGGTCTGACTTATAGTGGGGCCAGTGGGCCCCTGAACTCATCCTGTGGTGATTTCCTCAGTCCCAGAATGTATAATCAGGACAGATATACTCAGCACTTGGCAAATCTCCCACGTTGGTTCCCTAACCTGTGGAATGAGGGCTATTATGGTGGGAAAGGCCAAATGGAAGCCTTTGGAGTTGCCTATACCTGGAAAAACGGTGAATCAAAAAGCAATACCGCATTCCTGGAGGGATTGCAGAGATCAGTGCCACCATCAAGGACTTGAAGGATGCAGGGGTGGTGATTCCCACAACATTCCCATTTAACTCTCCTAAAATCTGGCTTATGCAGAAGACAGATGGGTCTTGGAGAATGACAGTAGGTTACGGTAAGCTCAATCAGGTGGTAACTCCAATTGCAGCTGCTGTACCAGATGTGTTTTTTGCTTGAACAGATTAATACATCTCCTGGTACCTGGCTACTGATTTGGCAAATGCTTTCTTCTCCATCTTGGTGTGTGAGGACTACAAGAAACAATTTGTTTTCATCTGACAAGGCCAGCAATTTACCTTCACTGTCCTTCCTCAGGGGTATGTCAACTCTCCAGCACTGTGTCAGAGCTTAGTTTGTAGCGATCATGATCATCTTTCTCTCCCACAAGGTATCACACTGGTCCATTATATTAATGACATTATGTTGACTGGACCAACTGAGCAGGAAGTAGCAACCACTTTGAACTTGCTAGTGGAGCATTTGTGTATCAAAGGATAGGAAATAAATCCTACTAAAATTCAGGGGCCTCCAACTTCAATAAAGTTTCTAGGAGTCCAGTGGTGGAACACCTGCCAAGAAACTCCTTCTAACGTAAAGGATAAGTTGTTGCATCTGGGTCCTCTGACAATTAAGAAAGAAGCTCAATATCTGGAGGGCCTATTTGGATTTTGGAGGCAGCTTGGGTGTCCTACTTTGACGCATCTTCTGAGTGACTAAAAAAGCTTCTTGTTTTGAATGGGGTCCAGAACAGAAGGCTCTGTAACAGGTTCGAGCTGCTGTGCAGGCTGCTCTGTCACTTGGGTCATATGACCCAGCAGACCCAATGGTAGTACAAATATCAGTGGCAGATAGGGACACTGGAGCCTTTGGCAGGCCCCCACAGATGAATCACAGAGGAGGTCATTGGGATTTTGGAGTAAGGCCCTGCCATCATCTTCAGACAACTATTCTCCCTTTGAAAAACAGCTCGTGGCCTGCTACTGGGCCTTAGTGAAAACTGAACGCTTGACCATGGGCCACCAGGTTAGTATGTGACATGAGCTGAAGTGGGTGTTATCTGACCTACCAAGCCATAAAGCTGGACGTGTGCAACAGCATTCCATTTATCAAGCTGAAGTGGTACATATGTGATCAGGCATAGGCAGGACCCGAAGGTACAAGTTACATGAAGAAGTGGCCCAAATGCTCATGGTTCCTATTTCAACTGAGTACCTTCTGTCCCTCAGCATGAACCTATGGCTTCATGGGGTGTACCTTATGATCAATTAACAGAGGAAGAGAAGACTAGGGCCTGGTTCATGGATGGTTCAGCACGACACGCACGTACCACCTGGAAGTGGACGGCTGCAGCACTGCTGCCCCTTTCTGGAACAACCTTGAAGGACAGTGGTGAAGGAAAATCTTCACAATGGGCAGAAATTTGGGCAGTGCATCTGGTTGTGCACTTTGCCTGGAAGGAAAAATGGCCAGATGTGCAACTGTACACCAACTCATAGGCCAAAGCCAATGATTATGCTAACTGGTCAGGGAACTGGAAAGAACATCATTGGAAAATTGGTGACAAAGACATTTGGGGAAGAGGAATGTGGACAGGTCTCTCTGAATGGGCAAAGGATGTGAAGATATCTGTGTCTCATGCATATGCCCACCAAAAGCTGACCTCAGCAGAGAAGGATTTCAATAATCAGGTAGATAGGATGACCCGATCTGTGGACAGCATTCTCTTTCCCCTGCCACCCCTGTCATTCCCCAATGGGCTCATAAACAAAGTGGTCATGGTGGCAGGGATGGCAGTTATGCATAGGTTCATCAGCATGGACTTCTACTCACCAAGGCTAATTTGGCTACAGCCACTGCTGAGTGCCCAATTTGCCAGCAGCAAAGACTGACACTACGTCCCCACTATGGCATCATTTCCCAGGAAGATCAGCTAGCAATCTGGTGGACCACTTTCATCATGGCAAGGGCAGCAGTTTGTCCTAACTGGAATAGACGCTTATTCTGGGTGTGGATTTGCCTTCCCTGCATGTAGTGCTTCAGCCAAAATGACCATCTGTGGACTTACAGAATGCCTTATCCATCCTCGTGGCATTCCGCACAACATTGCTTCAGACCAAGGAACTCACTCCATAGTCAAAGAAGCAAGGCAATGGGTTCATGATCATTCACTGGTCTGACCACGTTCCCCACCATCCTGAAGCAGCTGTTACAGCACCAGCGAGGTGACAATACCCTACAGGGCTGGGGCAAGGTTCTTCAGAAGGCTGTCTATACTCTTAATCAGCATCCACTATATGGTACTGTCTCTCCTATTGCTAGAATTCATGGGTCCAGGCATCAAGGAGTGGAAATAGGAATGGTACCACTTACCATTACGCCTAGTAACCCACTAGGAAAGTTTCTGCTTCCTACGCCTGAAACCTTATGCTCTGCAGTCCTAGAAGTCTTAGTTCCAGAAGGAAGAATGCTTCAGTCAGGAGATAGAACAATGAATTCATTAAACAGGAAGTTAAGACTTCCTCCAGGCCACTTTGCACTCCTTATGTGTCCGAGTCAACAGGCTACAAAGGGAGTTACGGTGCTGGTGGGGGTAAATGACCCAGATTGCCAAGGGGATACTGGACTGTTACTCCACATGGAGGTAAGGAGTGCAGGAGATCCCTTGGGGCATCTCTTAGAATTACCCTGTCCTATTAAGGTCAATGGGAAACTATAAAAATTCAATCCAAACAAGATCCTTCAGGTATGAAGGTGTGGGTCACATCTCCAGGTACAGCCAAAACCTGCTGAGGTGCTTGCTGAAGGTTAGAGGGAATACAAAATGGTTAGAAGAAGTAGTCATTAATACCAACTGCAGCCACGTGACCAGTTACAGAAACTAGGATAGTAATTGCCATGGATATTGCTTCCCTATTTCATTAAGAATATGTTTATGCATACTTACATATGCGGTAAGAGGAAATGTTTGTTTTTCTCCTGTTATTCATCATGTAATGTAGTATTGATTGACTTAACATCACTAACGTTTCTATTTTCTTCTATTCTGGTGAGAAAACGAGTATGTTTTCAGTTGTATGAAGGATAGTTACGTTAGATGGAATTATGAACTGTTAATGTGTTGATTTGGTGATGAAGTATGATATGAAGAGTCATGTTTGGATATCAAGTTCACAAGGGGGGGACTTGCAGTGGTCAATCTGAATTGTCAACTTGATTGGATTAAGAGATGCCAATAATTAAAAGGAAGGCTGGGTGTGTCAATGAGGACATGTCTAGGAATGTGGGATAGTAAACTGAAGTGGAGACTCCCTAAGCAGCACCCGCAATAGTGATGGAATAAAAGTTGGAAGAACAAGAAAGCAGATGCAAGCTTGGATCTTCTTGAACCGGTCAGTTCCTGACTGCTGCTTTGACAGTCTGAAGATATCAGACTCTCGCTTCCTCACTCATCTAAAGCAGACTCTGCCAGTGATTCTCCAGGTAGTTTCCAGAAGCCTTGTTCTCAGACTAAGGTAGTACTATTGATCTATCTTGTTCTGGGGGTTCTGTGTCTTGGACTGCGCAACTGCTGGTTCTTCTAGCTCTCCCTCCAGTTGAAGACGGCCACTGTGGACTACCCAACTTCTGGTCATGTAAGCCAATCTTATAAATTCCCTTTTTATAATCATACTTCCTGTTGATTCTGTTCCTCTACAGTAATACTACTAATAACATTCAATCAAGTTAAAAACATTTTAAGAACATTTATTTACATTTTCACTGATTACCTGAAAAAATTCTGCAGACATTTCCAAAAATGGAGCCTCAAAATCTTCTTCATAGACAGATCTTCCTTCAAGACCTAAAATCATTAACATCTGGCAAGCATTTCTTATTGCGCCTCTGTCAAAAGAATTTACATCACTTGATAATCCAATTACGTTATAGATTCATAAAGATTCCAAACAGTAGTTAAAAGTATCTTCAGGAACACTTAG
Organism: Glaucomys volans; assembly: GCA_020662805.1. Classification (NCBI taxonomy): domain Eukaryota; kingdom Metazoa; phylum Chordata; class Mammalia; order Rodentia; family Sciuridae; genus Glaucomys; species Glaucomys volans. The sequence continues at coordinate 538,498 of JAJEJO010000236.1, forward strand.
CTTTTATCAAACTGACCACTCTCCTGTAAGCAAGTCCTTTATAACAAAGACTGAGTGTAATTTTAATTAAAAAATCCTGACTTCACAGCTACTTAAGTTGTTCTTACCCTCTTCTAACTTAAAATTTTTTAAAGAATACATGTTTAAAATGTTTAAATATTTTCATGGTACTGTAAAACATAGGCTGTAGAAGCAGGGAGGAAAGCAGACAGGCAATTAAGGTTGTACTGCCAGAGATGAATGCAGCTACCCCTAGGCAAAGTGATTTTTTTGTTCTAAATGGCATTTGGGCAATCCTAATCAAGCATCAAAGCGGAACCAGTAAAAACTTGACAAGTTTTCAGTAAAGAGCTGTTCTTAAATGCTCTAGCAGTACCACCACAAAAGAGGTACTGCAGTCATGTCAGGAAAGGGAATAGAACATATAATTCAGTAGTTTTTAGTTAATTCAGAGTATGTTAGTTCTTTCAAAAATATTAAAAATGAAGGTTAGACAAAAGTGCAGCTGGGTGCAGTAGCATGTGCCTGTAGTACCAAGTACTCAGGAGGCTGAGGCGGGAAGATCACTTAAGCCTGGAAAAGAACTAAAAATGCTATGAAGGAATGAAGGAAAGAGAGAGACAGAGAAAATGAAACAAAATGCCAGTATGAAAAATCATTTTAAAAAAGCCTAGTATGATCTCTTTCAAAAATATAGTAGATGTGTGCTTCAATTCTAAGTAGTTATGGTAGATTTTTGAAGATTTTAACAAGTACTAAACATTCACACTTTTATTTATTTTAATAAAACTATGAAAGTGAGTCACTTCTTAAAACTCAAGCATTAAAAACCCAAAGTACACTGGGGTGGTGGTGGGGCAAATCACAAGAGTAAAAAGGTAAATGATATACCTGTCTACAACTTCTCCTTTCCGCTCTCTTGCAATCATGTCCAACAGAGTCTGCCGAAGATGATCCCTAATACACCCATAACGTACAACTTGATCTCGAAAAATAATTAATCCCAAATTGTAGACATTCTCTACGTTATTTTGTTGTACATATACACGGTCCTGCAATTAAAATAAAATCATGTAAATATAAGTACAATTCTTATAAACATCAAAATACTTAATGTAACCTACCATAAAAAATACATAAATAAAATTCTTTAAAAGCAGTCATTTCTCAGGTGAGAAACACTTCAAACTAACTAACGCATGATGGAATTTTTTTCATACCTCCCAAGTTACATAAAATTAAGTCTTTAATTTATAATGATACTGAAACAAATAATGTCTATAGATGGCTGCCTCTTTAAGAAAATAAAGGGGAAAAGCAAGTATTGCATCCAGAGAGGCAGGTAAGCAGAAAGCTAAGAAGGAAAGGTAGAAAGGTATTCCATGCTCCAACAAGGTTCTTCCTTAAATACTGTACTGGAAGACCACATTTTCTGAAATAAATCTGAGCACTGAATGAAATACAAATCAATACAACTTATGTTGATTACTACGGGCAGAAATTAAAAAGCTCCAATGCATGTTTAAGAATACCATTAAGTATTACTTTGGGGAAAGAGCCCAAAGTTTTCACCAGATTCTTAGAGACACCTGTAAATACAAAAAAACAATGATGAACCAATCCAATCAACTTCAGACTTTTTGTAAGACTTCTCTCTATAAAGAAAACCAATATAATCAGAACCAAAAGATGAACATGAACAGAGTTCTAGCATTATTAACAATATAACTTGGATGGTAATAATCAGCCTTTAATTTTAATTAAATTCTCTATGTGCAGCCCTCAGTTAATATACCTTAATTCCTCCAACTTTCTCCTTTTATTCTTCTTATAAAACGGTACACACCTATTAGCCAAAGGAAAACCATTTCTTTTATCAGCATACTCAGTATTCATCTTTACATATTCTATATAATCTTATCATAAGGTCATGTTTTTCGAATCTTGACAACGACTTTAAGTTCAAAATTTTCACTGATGACTTCTCTGCTATGTTCTTGGACTTCACATTTCCATCCTCGAGGTCTTAAATTCCAAGCTTCCCTCTGACTACATTCCTCCTTTCTTTTGATGGCTCCTACCCATTGTTTCTAAAATGGTTTCTTATTCCCATTGTGACTTCCAGGTCCAACCCTTCCCTACCATCATCATGATTTTGACTTGGTTTTCAGCATAAAATAGCAGAAATCCAGTAAAAACTGGCAGAAATCTAACGATTAAAAAGCAACAAGTATCCTTTTAATGTCAAAAATAATTGCTCCTATATCTGCTTAAATTAGCTATTTTATAAATTTGATTTTTATAGTTCCAAATACAAATTTCTATGGGAAAGAAAAGCATTATACACAAGAAAATGTGTTCTACCCAATTTGATAAAACAAACAAACAAACAAAAAAACAAAAAAAAACCCCAGTTAACTGAAGTTGGTAGTAAAACTGGGAAACTATTAAACATACACATATATTTTAAACCTTTTAATTAAACACATAAATTTTCATTCAGACATCAAGATTTTTCTTTTTTCGATCCTGGGGTTGGAAACCCAGGTGTCTGCACATGCTAAGCCCATACGCTCTTCCACTAAGCTATATCCCAACCCTCTAGATATGAAGACTTTCGTGGAACATGAGTCCTCTGATTGGAGTTCAACACTGTCTTTTACATACGAATATACATAATAAATTGTCCAACATTCCTAATTTTAGTTTCATTAAGGTGGAGCATAATACTAGAGGAATCTGTGAATATAAAATCCTAAATTTTTTTTTTTACAATTTCTACTCCAATGTTTAAAATTATCCACACTAAATCCACATCAATATGTAGCATTTGCCTTAATATCTTATCTTTCAAAAGCATTCAATCTAGTTTGCCAAAGAAAAAAGTTTTCACAATATTGCATCAATTTACATATTAAATTATGTAATAACAAGAAAAAACAGGTTTAAAAACAAATACAAGGGATATTCAGTAAAGCACAAATCTCAACTAGTAAGAGTAGCACTGAGAAACCTACAAAATAGTCTTAATGGCAGTGAAAGCACTTTTTATCCAGAAGGATGTTTTACAGCTAGAACAGAAAACACTGGTAATTGTGGCAAGTCCATAAGTTTCAACCACATTACAGACTTAGTGGACATTAGGTAAATCTTGTACGAAGGAAAAAAATAACCTGTGTGGTATATAAAAAATATAATATTACCAGGTTTAATATATGCCTATTAAAAATACTTACTCCTTTTCTTTTGCAATGCCGAACTTTTCTTTTTAATTTTTAAAATTTGTTCTAATTACATATGATGGTAGAATGTATTTTGACATGTTATACATATATGGAGTATAACTTCTCATTCTTTTGGTTATATATGATTTAGAATTACATTTGTTGTGTAATCATATGCACATAGGACAGTAAAGCCCAATTCATTCTTCTCTTTCCTGTTCCTATTCCCCCTCCTTTCCCTTCATCTAATCCAAAATACTTCCATTCTTCCCTAACCACACCCCTTATTGTGAATTAGCATCTGCATATCAGAGAAAACATTTAACCTTTGTTTTTTTGGGATTGGCTTATTTCACTTAGCATGATATTCTCCAGTTCCATTCATTTACTGGTAAATGCCATAATTCTGTTCGTCTTTGTGGTTGAGTAATATTCCATTGCCTAACCCCTTTCTTAAGAAAGCCTAGGAGAATCATCCAATACTTCTGTCAGATTTTATTGCTTTTTGGTGAAAAAGCACTACTTTCAAGAATTACAGAAAAAAAGGTCTGCATAACATAATCTGCAGAGTGAAACAGTGTTTCCATATTAGTTTCTTTTTATACCATCTTCTTGCTGTATGATTTAAATGCCAAAATTAATTGAGTAGACAGTTAAACAATTTATGGTACATTTCTATAGCTGTGCAACCTGCTTTCTTGTCTTTATAAATTTCCTTCTATAAACTTTTTCACACAATTATCATACAATATGTAAACTTTTGTACCTGATCTTTTATCTCTAAGCATAAACTTTAAAGTTTATCAATGCTGTTAAGATATATTTAGGTAATTTTAGTGCTGAACAGTATTTCGTTACAGATACGGAATTTACCTATTTACAAATTTGGATATAAAAATTACAACACTGGTAAGAATACTAAAATGTGGAATCAGTGATTCTTTCTATGATTCCTGGCTCTACTATTAACTACTGTGTTACCCTAAGTAAGTCATTTATTCATTCTGGTCCCCAGTAAAACAAAAGGGATGGAAAAGATAATCTCTAAATTTTTAATATAATTTCCTAGAAGGTTTAATCCTCTGACCAAAAATTCATATACACGGGGATCAAGATGTACTTCGCTACTTTTTTCTTTCGTATTTATTTGTTGTCAACCCAGGCTTGGGTATTCCAAAGTCTACGCACAATGTAATGCTTTCACTAGTGAAGCAGATAAATACTTAACTTTAAGGCCTGAGCAAGAAGGCAGAAAGGAACAGACACTGCTCACAGATTCCTTCAGTACACTGTTTACTGAAGGGGTGGAGGGCAGGGTAGTGTGGGTGTTCAAGGAGGATGCTTCAAAATAGGAATAGGAAGAAGGCACGATGAGAACATATTGTTGGGGTTATAGGCAGAAACACATAACACTTTAAGCCATAGACTAAGGGAAATAGAGATACTGTAGTTCAAGAGCCAAACCTTTCTGTCTTCTAACATGAGATTATCAAGGTGTATATAATGATGAAAACTAAATGACATAGAAAAACTGTTTAATCTGAAATCTGATTAAATATATCAGAGCTAATGGAAAGAAATCAAGAAAATTATGTGACTATATAAAATATACATTTACATTAAATGTTTTATATGATTAATTACTATCAAGTAAAAATAAAAATAAAGGCTAAAACATACATTAACTCAAATGTTCGTGTGTGCATATGTTAAACAGAAATATATGCACAGATTTGCAGTAAATCTGCAATCCAAGTATACTTCTTTTTTTTTTTTTTTTTTTTTGGAACCAGGGATTGAACTCAGGGACACTCGGCCACTGAGTCACATCCCCAGCCCTATTTTTTATTTTATTTAGAGACAGGGTCTCACTGAGTTGCTTAGGGCCTTGTTAAGTTGCTGAGGCTGGCTTTGAACTCGTGATCCTCCTGCCTCAGCCTCCCAAGTCGCTTGGATTACAGGTATGCGCCACCACGCCCGGCTAAGTATACTTCTAACGCTATATATTAAAATATTTGCTGACTGAGCATGCTATATCTTCTGTTTATTGCTTATCTGTGCTAGCAAAAGGAATTTGGTCTGTAGGTATACAATGGCATTTTCATAACAGATTTTAACATGAACCTTCCTTTATTAAAAAACAGTGGTTCATTTCAGGGAATACAGTATTAATTTAGCTCTAATCATTTAAAGTACCACGGGGCTTTACTTTTATGTTTCTATGTTAACATTTAATTTTTTTTTAATCACCTTTTTAAAGTCCTAGTTCTAATTAACCTCTAATAGGTAAGAGAATACAATCTTAAAGTATGGACAAGATTTAAGAAAATCATCTAAAAAGAAAATAATAAAGATTGAACTTTGAAATATTTTAATCTCAAACTTAGACCAAAATGTAGTTTTGTATGAGTTTGACATTAGTCATTTATTGACTGCACAGAGCTCAGCAGAGATAAAGTTGGAGGCTGCTTCTGTTTGCATTATTAATGCCAAAATACAGATATTTAAAATATAAAATGTTCTGAAAAGCATGTCTGAAAGATTTACAGAAAGGGATAGGATATGAGTTTTATCACCACAGAGATAAATGGCATTTTAAGTCTCCATTTACAGTTCTCTCTTAGGGGTTGCTATTCTTCAGACAATAAAGCCTATAATGGGCAAGAACCTTCACAGATAGGTAGACCCTGGGGTAACAGGCTAGGAACAAAAGATAAACTCTGTCCTTTTCCCAGAGTTGGGCAGAAAGTCAGAATGCTCATCTATCTTCCTTCATTCATACAGTTATTTTGATACACCAACTCATAAGCACATTACATGTAACATAATATTTATTTCACAATGCTCTTCTAGTCTTGAAAGAACAGCTTTTAAAACCAATTTCCCAGCCAAGAACAACAATAAAGTCTAGATTTAAAAAAAAAAAAAAAAAAAAAAAGCACTACCTATTTAAAAACAGTCAGGTCAGGCAGGTCTCTAAGAGTTCAGGAGTTTAGGTGGAGAGAGATGGAGTCTTACTCTGCTATAAGAAAAGGGAAGCTCAACCAGATGACCTCCACATACAACTCCTTTGCCCAATGTATCAAGACCTAGGACTCTTTGTATTACCAACAGATAACAGAACACCAGCAAACAAGATGCTTGCCCCTACAAGATCACAGATATTACTGCTTCCATCATACTAGCAAAGATTTGCCTTCACCCCTTAACTGATGGCTCAAAAGAACAAAGGTATCTAAATAGTTAAACTAATTATAAAAATGAATCTCAGCATTCAAAAGCATGCTTGGAGGTCTCTATCAAAATATACTATACAAAAACAAGCTCTCATGAAAGCCAAATCTATCCAAAAGCCAAGGAGTGCCTTAGAAAGTAGGCGAGCTTTATTACACAGGGAGTAGTACTAAAAACAAACTGAAATAAAATAATGTTATAAATCGTTTCAGTATTATGCCAATCTAGTGCTTCATACAGAACAATATCTGCTTGGAAATGAAATAGAAGTTTAGGAAGCAAATTCTATAACTAACCTTTGGGTCACATTCAACTCTGAAGACAGTACTAAAAATATAGATGTGCAACAGTGCTATGGTTCAATCATTAAGTTTAAGGGAACTCTTTATAAAAGGTTTGCTTCCAAGTCCAGTAGTTCCATACTTGTACCAATACACTAATGACCAAAGGGTAGTTATATATTACTAATCATTCAACTATACTTCCCTAGCCAATCCCACTTATGCCAGGGGGCAACTACCAATTTAGGCAAAGTTTAAAATGTAAACAGTTGTCAAAGTTAGTTTATTAAGTCAACTTGCAAGTCAGTTAATAAAACTCTTAGAGATTACATTAATAATTCCTTACAATTTTTGCCCTCATAATAAAAGAATTTTAACCATGTTTTCATTCATTTTTTCCCCCACCAGAGGACAGGAAAAGAGGTACATAGATGCAAAAATCTTTACAAATACAAATATTTGTCCTGCTAATGAGTGAGAAATAAATCCTGAAAAGCTAAAGTCACATCAAAAAATCAAACAAGCAAGCCTTCAGCAAGCCTGCTAGAACATGTTTGAACCTGCCTTATCAAGCTTAATCACCAGGCAATCTTTTCTATCCACAAGTAATGAAATATTTTCAATCAGGGTTCACTTTCAAGTCATGAAATAAATATAATTAAGGAAGGCTTAACACAATGAAGATAGCAACAGAGACAACAGAAAACCAGAAAAGTACCAAAAAGTTTCTATTGCAGAATCACATTGGGGTGGGAGTTAATTAAATAAAAATTTAAAGAACTGTCCCATTTCCACAATGCTAGTGCCTGACTATATTTTTTAAAGGACCCCAGTAAGATATGAAACAGTAAACTGTTCAGACTGATTAAAATGTCTGGATTTTACAAAATAACTGATGAATTTAAAGAAAAAGCACAGGATATGACATGAAGATTTAGACATGACTTAAGCTCAGAGTCAAAGTTTCTACCACTACAAACAGGCTCAAAAATCTCTCATAGCTATAAAGGTCTTTTTTGTTTGTTTGCTTTTTAACAAAAACAACATATTAGTTGTAAAACAAAAATTTCATTTAAAAAAAAATTTTCAGCCCAGGCGTGATTACATGCCTGTAATCCCAGCTACTCAGAGTGTTGAAGCAGGAAGAGCACAATTTGGAGGCCAGCCTCAGCAACTGAGCAAGACCCAGTCTCAAAATAAAATTAAAACAAAGCTGGGCATGTTAGTTTAGTGCTTGCCTAGCATGTGTGAGACCTGGATTAAAATCCCAGTACAGAAAAAGGGGGGAAAAATTCCATTTAAGAACTGTCTACCAAGGTATGAGGCAAACCAAAACCCTAGACATGGTTCTCCACAGCTGTACAAAGTGTACCAAATTGTAAGATAAAAACACTGTTCCCTACTCCAAAATTTCATAATCTAAGACTGGAGAAGAAAAATAAACACTAGAAAACAGTCTATTAGAACCATAGGAGTAACTGCCCTTCAAGACTTGGAGCAATCAACTTAGAAGACTATCTTAGAATACAAGACATACATTAGAAAAGCAAAGTAATTCAATGGTTAAGATCAATGATTCAAGAACCACATACAGGCCTCTATTTCAATCCTGTCTCTGCCATTTAATAGGCTTGACTTTCAAACTGTGTCCTCACCTGTAAAATAACATCTATCTCAAAATGTTATTTCACGTATTTCCACTTAAACTGAAAGGAGAGCTTTTGGCTAGGCACAGTAGTACATGCCTGCAATCCCAGCTACTTGGGAGGTTGAAGCACAAGGATCACAAGTTGGAGGTCAGGAGGCAACTCAGTGAGACCCTGTCTCAAAATAAAAATTAGATAAAAACGAGCTAGGGATGTAGCTCAGTGGCAGTGCACTTGTGCCAACCATGCAAAACCCTGGTAATTCCCAGTAACACCAAAAGGAAAAAGGAGGGAAAGGTTTTATAAGTCCAAATGCTGTGGATAAAATAGTATGGACAATTCCTCAAAAAATTAAAGACAGATGGGCTGGGGTTGTGGCTCAGAGGTAGAGCACTTGTCTGGCACATGTAAGGCCCTGGGTCAATCCTCAGGCCCACATTAAACACACAAACAAAAGGTATTGTGTCCATCTACAACAACAAAAAATATTTTTTAAAAAATCAAAGAATTATCTTGTGATCCACCAATTCTACTTCTGAATACATGCTGAAAAGAACTGAAAGCAGGGTCTTGGAGAGGCTATTTGTATACCCTGGTTCATAGTAACATTATTCATAATAGCCAAAAGATGGAAACACTCCAGGTGTTAATTGATGGATAAATGAATACACTAATAGTGGTATACACATACAATGGAATATTATTATTCAGCCTTAAAAGGAAGGAAGACTCTGATATATGCTGTTAAATGGATAAGTCTATGTTAAATGGATGAGCCTATGTTAAATGAAATTATCAAGTCTCAAAAAGAAAAGTAGTCTGATTTCACTTATGAGGTACTTACAGAGATCAAACTCACAGACATAAAGCAGAATGGTGGTGGGTAGGGGGAAATGGAAAGTCATTGTTTCAAGGGTACAGTTTCTGTAAGATGAAGAGTTCTGGAAATTGGAATGGTGATAGCTGTACAACAATGTGAATGTGTTTAACAGTACTGTATTGTACAATTAAAAATGATTAAACAGTTTTGTTATGTATACATCACTGCAATTTGGACAAGGACGAGGCTCAAAAACCAACTGCTTAAAAGCATCAAAGAGTAACAAAGAAAACCTGGACTAGTGGGGCCAAAATTCTGAAGAAAATGCTAAGTATACTGAGAACAAACAGCCTCGCTTGCCTTTGCTCATCCCCCTGGGCCATTTGCCGTATTTATTTGAAAGAATGAAAATAAGAGACAAAGCAGAAAGTGTCAAAAGGGGCTGGATATGAAGCTGTTGGGACTTATACAAGACAAACCAGAAATTCTGCAAACAATTTTCCACCGTGAATGTTTACTGAAACATTAAAACCAAATAAAACAAAACTCTCCCCAGCCCTCAAGAGGTCTATAAGCTGACAGAAATTACAGAAAGACTTGTAGTAGGGAAAGAGAAAAGTTAAAATTCTAGGCACAGTAATGCAGAAAGCAACCTGGTAAGTAAACACCTTAGGCTTTGGGGTGGGGGCTGGGCCTCTTGTCTAAAGATATGCCCTGGAAATAAAGACAAAGTCAAAACAGACCAACATTAACAAAACCTAAAAACAGTTTCATCTAGATCCCAAAGCTCTTCCCATACTTTGCATGCTCACTAGAATAAAATTAAAATTTTCTTTGGAGGAAGTAATGTCCAGTGCCTCCAGTATTTCACATTTAACACTGGCATTCAATCCAAATCCCCAGGCTTGCCTCCCTCCCAACTCAGGATCAAATATCTAAAAACTTGAGGAGGAGGGGAGGCAGAATCCTAGGATGTCTAAGTGTTCTAAGATCCTTATGTTATCCAGACCATGGTTTAAAAAACAAAAAAGGCAAAAAACTGATAATGTACAAGGAAGTTCATCTTAACTCTAAGCTCTAAAGTAACCACTAAAAAAAAAAAAAAAAAATAACTGGTGAGCTAGTAAGAGGGGGATGAGAAAATAAAGACAAAAAGTCAAAAAAACAACAAACAAACAAACAAACAAAAACAAAACCATAGAAAAAGCAGCAAAGAATAGAAAAAAAATAGTAGGATGCTCGATTTAAACCCAAATGAATCAATAATTACATTAAATGTAAATAAAATAAATGCTTCAATTTAAAAAAAAGACAGTCATATGGGGTTAAAAAACACATTACATTACTACATGGTACATATGACACATCTCAAATGAAAGAATAGAGAAAATTTTAACTGAAAGGACGGGAAGAAATTTGCTGTGCAAAATATCAACCATGGAAAGCTAATATAGTAATATCAGACAACAGATTTTAAAGCAAGAAGTTATTACTAGAGAGAAGAAGGGATATTCCAAGGAAATAGAAGAGTCAAATTCAACGGGAAGAAGAAATAATAGTAAGTTTATATTAATTTTTAATAAAACCTCAAAATACACAAATTAAAAGGAAAAACAGATAAAAATCCACAACACAATAAAAAGATTTTAACGTTTCTCAATGTTGTCAGGACAAACTGACAACAAAAATTTAGTAACAATATGGATGATGTGAACAACACAGACTGGTTAAGGTATATGACCAAATTGACATTCCACAACTGTAGGCTAAAAAATTTAACTTCAATTAAAAACTTCTCTTCATTAAGGACACCACTAAACAGAGAAAAAGATCAAAATGGAAGACAATTTTCTTGAAATTCATGTGTTTAACAAAAGACTTTATCCAGAATAAGAAATTCCAAAAAATTTACTGAGAAATAAATCAGATTTTTTTAAAGATGGGCAAAAGACATGTGCATTTTTATGTTACATATCAAAAAAGTCTTCCAAAACTATTAAAAAGATTTTCAAATTTGCCTAGCATTAGAGGATTATCAAGTAGTATCTAAGACTTCTGGAGAGATCAAAGCATTCCAACAATCAAGCTAATAATGTTTATTCTTAGAAAGTCACTTCCTTCAATGAGAATTTCAGTATCAAATTCAAAATCAAAAATGAGAAAAAACTAAGAACTTTTCAGATGCTTTAATATCTTGAAACTGGATCATAGATAACATCACTCTTCAAGTTAAATATGGGAAACCAGGTTTATCTTCTCAAAAGAACTTCTATATTACCAAATTGCCAATGAAAGAAGAACTTAGAAAATGGAACCACAGTTGTTTAAGAACAGTGTTTAGTATATAATACACAGTAAATGCTTGCTAAATGAACTTATTTACTTATAACATTAAGGTTAACTCAATTCTGGGTTTATTACAAATTCTATCAAAAAAGAGTCAATTTAATTCTGGGCTGAGGTGGTACAACAAAATGGTGAAGATCACAGGCTTTGAATTAAAAAAAGGCTAGAGTCAATCTCATTTTGGTTAAACAGTAATTGTATAATCTTTGGCAGGTTACTTAATTGCTCTAACCTTAGTTGTTAATCTTTCTAACCTAAATTTCTTCATCTACAAAATGGAAATCACAGTAAATCAACTTGAAAGTCAGGTATTTAAAAGAGTGCAGTGATACAGCTATGTAATAAAAGATACCTGTTGCTGCAGACTCACAATTTTTACTTTTCAAAGAAACACAATAAAAATTTTAATTTTATCACTTTCCCAAACTACTGCTTAAAAATAACAACAAAAGTGATACTGTCACCCCCAAGGCTAAATGACTTAATATGCTGAAAGTGCTTAAAATAATGTCTGGCACACACTTAGAGTAAAAAAGTGTTACCTGCTATTATAATAGCACTGGACAGATTCACAATCAAGGATAATCAACCCACTTTATGAGTTCTCCAAGAAACTGGGATCAACTTAATAATACTAATCTACCCATATCTCCTGTTTTCTCCCTTATCATTCCCCAGACATCTCATCTAGCTGTTCACTTTCAATGTTAAAATGGTTCAAAGCTGCTGCTGCATGTGGTGGCACATGACTATAATCACAGCAACTCAGAAGGCTGAGGCAAGGAGGACTGAAATTCAAAGCCAGTCTCAATAACTTAGGCCCTAAGCAATTTAGAAAAATCCTGTCTCAAGATAAAAAATGAAAACGGTTGAAGATGTGGCTCAGTGGTTAAGCACCCCAGGTTCAATCCCTGGTACAAAAACAACAAAACAAAACAAACAAAAAACTTTAAAGTTGAAGGGGTGCTAAACATCTAAAATAATCTAATCAACATTCCTTCAATACCCCAAATCCCTTAGAGGCTGAAAATAAAAGTATGTGTTGGGTATATCGGTATGTGGATGCAAAAATACCTACTTCTAGGAGAGCTGGTCAACATATCCTGACCACTCACCAAGACATCTATGACTCCCAAAAGGATAACAACTGGAGTTCTTAACCAGTGAATTTGTTTTATTGCTAAGGAAAGCAAGAATCTTAACCAGAGAAGTTAAATGACTTAAGCAAATCAATGACAAAGCAGGAATTAAAGTCAAGATTCTCTTAATTTATCATTAAATACTTTTCTCACTACTCCACATTTCCCATATATATTAGTAGCAGTCCACTTTATGTACAAAGTTTCATTCCATTTACTCCATCAAGACATATGTGCTCTATTTCTGACTATGTGAGAGTGTCGACTTCATGCTAGACAGTGTAAATACTGAATACTTATTTCCTTAAACTTATCGTCATGAATTGCTAAGTCATAACTGCACACACAAGAAACCAGTTCACAGATCACAGTGAATGTGGTGTTTATGGTTCCATTAATTTATTTCATAAGGAGCATATCCAATAACAGTTAATGGGAAAAAGAATAAAATTACTATGCAGAATAAAACCAAAATAAAACATAAAGGAACAAGCTGAGAGGGAAAACAAGGAAGAAATCCTAATTATCAAGCACATTCTTAACCTTTACAGTATTTATGATGGTGAACTGGCTTTATTTTACATAAAGGTGAGTACTTAGCTTTGACCTAGCTATAAAAAATGCCATGGTCGAGGCTATCTCAGTCACAGATACAAAAATTAGAGCATTTATGAGAAAAGCCTGTCTTAAAACAGACCCTTCCTGCAAAAGGTAAGTTGGTAAAAATGTTCAACAGGCTTGAAGCTTAGCAGTACAAAGTCAGTGGATCTTGTTTTCCTTCTAAGATGTCATTTTGAAAGTAGAAAAGGTGCCAGGGATGTTTCTACAGCTATTATCAAACTTCTCCAAAATGTGCAATCTGAATATTATGAAGAAAGGTATTTTGAGAAGTTAAAAGCACAAAAACCACAGGAGAAATTATAGACCCACAGTTCCATCATTTCCATGTTCTCATTTTATCTTTTGACCTTGCAGGAAACACAAATCCTCCTTGATAGCTTCAACAACAGCTTAAAGTATTTTTCTCAGTTCAGCGCCTTGCTATGTACTACCTTTGGTAATTACAATATTCATACTAACAAACAATCTCACACACTCCTAAATTTTCATCCCCCATCTTATCAATATTCCTTTCAGTTATACATTGAAAAAACAAACCCTGAATCTTACCTTAAGGTGATTGTCTTTTTCTTCCCACTCCTGCTACTTTGTTAAATTTAAATGAATGTTCTCACCCTTACTGAATCTAATATTTCCATTTTCTGGGACCTTATGATTTCTGGCCTCCTTAAACAGCATGAACCCATGGTCAACCATTTCAACTATGCTATTTTAGAATTCTCCCCCAATTCCTTATTTTGAACATTCTTCTGAGGCTGCTACGTACTCCTGAAAAACGTACAGACTACTAACTGGGTCCACGCTACACAATCTGTGCCAGACACCTGAATTATCACAACTACAGATTATCCATTTATTTACATGTAGTTGACCTTGCACAGCAGGCCTTCCAAACTCTTTCATTAGTTTCCTATTGCTCCTGTAAAAACTCATCACAAATTTAGTTGCTCATCACTCTCTTAAAATTCTAGAGTTCAGAAAACTGAAATCAGATCAGTGGACTAAAGTCAAGGTGCTGGCAGGGCTGGTTCTTTCAGGAGGATCTAAAGGGGAGACCTACTTCCACGCCTTTTTTAGGCTTCCAGTGGCCATCTGTGGTATTCCCTGGCTAGAGGCCCATTCTCCATCTTCAGAGGTTATCATCACTTCACTCTTCTGCTTCTGTCATATTACCTTGTCCTTAAACTCTGTATTCCTCCTGCATGTCTTGTGAGGACCAGTGTGATTACATCTGGCCTATAACAATGGTTGTGAATAATCTCACCTAAAGACCCTTATGCCTGCAAAATTTCTTTAGACATATAAGGTTGATATTCCCAGGTTCCAGAGATTAGTCATGGACATGTTAGGGGAGGAGGTCATTATTCAACTTACCACTTTCTCCAAGCTCCCAACAACTCACATGCTTCTGTTTCCTTAAACTAACACTATCTCCTCTTTACCTCTTTATCCATCCTTTTCTGTTTTTTTTTTTTTATTTTTTTTTTAATTTTTTTTTATTTTGTGGTTCTAGGGATTGAACCCAGGGCCTTGAGCTTACAAGGCAAGTACTCTACCAACTGAGCTATATATCTCCAGCCCTTATCCACCCTTGATAACTTTCCAAACAGGCCAAATTAGTAGTGACCCTCCTTTCCCAGGTCACTCTCTCCCCATACCTTTGAATTTATCTCCTCTAATATTCTTTAAGGATGACCAGCAATATTACTCCTGTTTTTGTTGTTTGTAATAATACTGGAAATACAAAGTCAAGTAAAAACACACACAAATCTTTGAAAGATTTCTGAAATTTCAAATCTTTGAAATTTTCTTCACCAGAAAATTTTATTAAGAAAATGTCTCATGCAGTCTTTTATTAAACCTATATACCAAAGTAGAAAATGATTTCCCTTCTCCTCTCACATTAATTCTAGTTGCTCAAGCTGGCCTATAGAACACTATCCATAAACCTAATTTTCCTTTAATATTGTATTAATTCTCATAGTTTCAGGGGAAAATGAATAATTAATACGAATTATATCAATAACATTATGATAAACTTTCTCTACAAAACACCCAAAAATATTTTCCTAATCATTAATATTTTGAAAAATTAAAACTGAAAATGAAACTTCTAATAACTAAACCCAAACTATATTAAAAGCTGAACATGTAATCATTTCTTTGAGAAAACGATGAATTTAAAAAAAAATTAAGTAAAGCAGGGATTAAAAATTTGAATGCCTTCAGGGTCTAAATAGGTAGTATAATTCTCAAACATTAGGAAGGGTGGAATGGCAGAAACTAGAGGACATGTGTTCTATCCAGAGACATATATACTTTTCTTTCTGAAAATAATTAATGAGTTTGCCAAATAACAGTCACATGAGACAAATTCTGACCAATGCCTGCTTCCATGCAGCCAGTGATTTCATTTTTAATACCCACAGTCAGCATATCCATTGGTATATGATACATACACTGAGGTTCATGCATAATTTAAGATACACACTGTTAAGAGTAAAAAGGTCAGCTCTGTGGGCAGTAGGTGGGTAGACGGTGAAACTCTGTTGAGATCTAAAATTCCAACAGGCAGAGCAGGGATTCACAGAAGAAAATGACATGGGTTCTGTGTGGGTATATCTTGAAGTACGTGGGAAGGAAATAAGACCTGAGATGTCTAGGATGAGGTGAAAAATCTTCAAAGAAAATAATGCAAATATCAACAGAAAATTTGGGAAATAAAAGCATGTCATTCACCTTGACTGGGGTACTGGTTACAGAGCTGCACACATTTTTCAAAAATAATTTGTACGCATTAGTTCATTTCAATGTATATAAATTTTACCTGGAAATTTAGTGGAATTTTATTCTGAAGGTATGAATGACTTGAACATGTCCAATGCTGAAAATGGACTTTTGGATATATCTTAATTAAAAGCAATATACATTAAAAAGGCAAAATAAGAGAATTAAGGATGTGAAAATTCTAAAATTTTATCTTAAGGAATATTAAGATATCAATTTTTCTTTCAGAATCTAAGATGGCACATTTAAACAAGCATTCTGAAAGGCATGATCTATTAAAAAAGAACACACTATGTAACACCTGTATCAAATCACTCAAGATAGTTCTTCCAAGGAGCTGTGCTACAATTGTGGTCCAAAAATAAAGGGAAAATGTAAAAAATAAACAATTCATAAGTTTCAAATTATACACTGTTCTAAGTAGCAAGATGAAGTCTTGAACAGTCCCACCCTGATACACCTGATGTGAATCAACCCCTTGCATGGAAATGCTGGACACCCAACCCTGTTATTAGTAGCTCAAGAGGTCACATTAACACAGTGCTTGTGCTCAAGTAATCCTTGTTTTACTTACTGGCCCCAAACCGCCAAGAGTTGTGATAAAGGTGGGTGGGGGGCTACTTTATCGATTGTTAAAAATGCTGCAAAGGGATAGTACCAGTCAAAATGAAAGCTAGAACGGTCAGTGGGGAGCACATGGGTCAGGAAAAGCTGACAAGAAATTTAAGATTTATAGGATAAGAAAGAACAAGTAAGATGAAGAAAGGAAACATTTTAGAAACATTTTAAAATAAATGACATGTGTGAGGATTCCAGGAGGAGAAATAAAGATTTAAGTAAGGCAAGTAAATATTTAAGCAGGGCAGTCACGTGATCATATTTGTGCTTTAAAATAATAACTAGGAGAAATATGGAAAACAGAATACAGTCCAGTGAATGCTGTTAAGACTACTTATACTGAAAAATCCAACAAGAGAGAAATGAAGGTGGAATGACCTTGGGTAACAGACTTATGAAAGTAAGTAAAATTTTAGATCCCAGCAAGAAATGACGGATGTATGTAAAGAGGCTGAAGTAAGCAACTGATAAAAAATAATTCCGCCGGACGCGGTGGTGCATGCCTGTAATCCAAGCGACTTGGGAGGCTGAGTTAGGAGGATCGTGAGTTCAAAGCCAGCCTCAGCAACTTAGCCAGACCCTTAGCAACTCAGTGAGACCCTGTCTCTACATAAAATACAAAATAGGGCTAGGGATGTGACTCAGTGGCCGAGTGTCCCTGAGTTCAATCCCTGGTTCCAAAAAAAAAAAAAAAATAATAATAATAATAATTCTTCCGAGGGTTCTATGATGAACAACTGGAAAGATAATGATTATGATTTGGACATGCCAAGCCTGAAGTAACCTGGTAGACAATGAAGGGAATTATCAACTAGATACATGAATTTACGTGTCTGAATCTCAGAAAGTGAGGATGTAAACAGAATATGGGAATCATCTGCACAGAGGCATGTGGAGCTATGGTAGTGAATGAGGTGAAGATAGTGCACTGTGAGAAGAAAATATAGGATTAAGTCTGAAGAATCCATCTGTTTAAGGAATGGAGAAAGAAGAGAGGCTAAGAAGAAATAGGCAGAAGGTAATCGGCGTTCAAAGTGTTTTGTCATAGTAATCAAGAATCCCAGTGTGAGAAGAAAAATATGTTCAACTTTGTCAAATGCTACTGGGGGAAAAAAAAAATCAAGAATGAGGATTAGCAGTTATATTTGCATTCAGAGATGCAGCGATTCCACAGTGATCCTAACAAGGGCAAAACTGAACCGATTAGTCAAGGTAGATGCTTAACCAGAACATATACATACAAAGTGAAAGAAAGATGAGAAAAGATAGCCAAGTGCCAACATTTGTCACGAGACATTAAACTGTGAATGACAGATGAGAGTCCCTGGGAGACAGCAATTTACCTGGAAATTTAGTGGAATTTTATTCTGAGGGTATGAATGGCTTGAATATGTCCAAGGCTGATGAATAAGATCCAGTAAAAAAGGTAGAGCCCCCAAATACTTAAGATTCCAGATGAGACAAAAACATAGGTAAAGAAAAGGCCTTTGACAAGAAAGGAGACATCATCCTACACTAAAGCAGGAGGAAAAGGAGAAACACAAGAGGGGAGAAAAATAGATTTAGTGGCATAAAATGAACATAGAACTCTCCTTTATCTTAGAAGCACAAGGCAAGATTGTTGAAGAGAGCCAGAGGTTTGGAGAAAAATACCTGGTACAGCAAGGTGACTACAGAAAATGTGAACCTGCTGGGCAGTGTGAAGGGTTCACTGCAGGTCTGTACAATGGACCAACAGCAGCACTGGCCTATCTTCCAGAAGAGGCATGGGCAAGTTACTGGGTTTATCCAGAGCTGTGGAATTACCACATGTGTTTGATAAAAAAATGACAGGACAAGAAATATTACCACTAGTTAATTTTTACCAAGCCTGTTACCATAGGCCAGGCCCTGTAAGTCCTTTACACGAATGGCTCATTTAAGACTCACCATTACCCTACCCCAATAGGTACAATTTTTTTCATAAAAATGAGAAAGCTGAGGCATGAACTAATTAATTGCTTAACCATGGTCAAAAAGAGGTAGAACCAGCATTCAAGATTCTGAGATTTTAGTGCACAAACAGGAATTAAAAAGAGATTTTTCTGAAACATGAACATGTATAAAAAAAATCTTAAAATTCTTCATCAATATCAACAGAGCAATAGACTCTGAAATCACAAATAGTTTTCTATCTTAGTGTTAGATGGTTGGTATAGAATTTAAAGACTTAGCAAATCAAAAATTTCAAGATGAGAACAGCAGCAAGCCAACTTATATATTTCATATTTATATGCCAGGCAGTATATGTTTTCACATGCTATCTCAGTTACCCAAAAATGATAACATATAGTGAATCCATACTTGACAAGCAAAGAAACACTCAGAAATGCTAAGTAATATGTTACACCTTTTATTACATTCCTGAAAAATGCAGTGGCCTCTCACTGACCCCCTTGTCACTAAGCCTTACTAAACCACTGGTAAAAGGCTTGACTGAATTCACTCAGCAGAACAAAAATGTCACAGCTATTGGTTCTCATTAGAAATTCTTTTCAAACATTGCTTTATTCTACTAAGTAAAAGAAACCAGAATAAGCGCTCATCATGATATTGCAACTAAAAAATCAAAATTAAAGAAAATGAAAATAAAAACAGTAAAATCTTGGAAGAAAGTCATTGTGTTCAAATTTCAAATATAAACAACTGAATAATGAGAGAAGTCATTGAACTTATTCATTCTGCAGTAATGTAATAATTAAACTGAAAAATCTAGATTCATTCCAAAAAAATATTTACATTAATATGACGTTTGTGTCACTGAAGACATAATATTTGGGCTTAAAAAACTTACAGAATATTCATCATTTAACTATTCTTAAGAAGAGATGTTAATAAGGCTTTTTAATATTTCTTATTTTGAAGCAGAAGTGCTAAATATTTTTTGATTTTTACAAGTGCTAAATATTACAAAAAAAGTTTAAGTCACCCCCCTTCAGTTTTCCATTTTAATAATTCAGTAACTATGTGAAAAATTAAATTTTTTTCACTCACATAGGCTGTTCATAGATGAACCATCCTACTAAAATTTAACAGTCATTATGTTTTAAAGTGTCTTCTTATTCACAGAGGAAGAAAAACAAAACAAATAACAAAAAAAAGCTCTCCTTACCATATACATTAGTATGTCTCTAATCATCACCATAGCTGTTTGATGATCATTCCAAGCTTGATTTAGTGTTTGAAGAAAGTTGTTATTCAATGAATTTAGTACATCTTCTCGCACCTATTAACAGAATAGTCCATCAGTTTGTTTATGTGCACGCGCACACACACACACACACTCTCATATATACATGCATATATTTGTTAATGATGAAATATAATTCTTAATTTTAAATCAAAGAAATATGTTATAGGCCAGTAGAAATATTTTACACTATCACCTATACACAGATGATTACCAAATGTGTACATATACTCCCACCTTCTCTCTTGACTTCCAGAACCATAGAACAACCTCTTGGGTACTTCTCAACCCACCACTGGCTTACATGGTTGGAATAAAATCCTAAATTCTTATCATGAACTACCATACAAGGTCCTGGAGCTGGTTCCAACCAAATTTCCTACTGTAATTTCCCTTCCCCACCTTTGAATAATGGCTAAGAAAGAGTACTGACTTTGGAGTCCAACCTGTTCCAATCCTAACTCTGACTAGTTCTGGATAAATTATTTAATCCCTGAGCCTCAGTTTCCTCATATATGAAGTAGTATTCTTTTTGTAAGATTGCTATACGGATTTAATTAATGCTAGTAATGTACTCAGAACAGTTCTAGCACTCAGTGAACAATCAATAAACATAAACTACAAACAGCAACTGTGCTTTGCCATTATTTCTGCCTCAATTTGCATGGTTACCTCTCAGGGAGGTCTCATCCCTGAACACTCTTTTTGCAATAACCCCTACACTTCTTTATCCTGCACTTCATTTCTCCTCACAGTACACATCATTAACTACTATACTATGCAATACTGGGTCCTGATTATTATTATTATTTTTTTGGTACTGGGGATTGAACCCAGGGGCACTCCACCACTGAGCCACATCCCCAGCCCTATTTTGTATTTTATTTAGAGACAGGGTCTCACTGAGTTGCTTAGGGCCTCGCTAAGTTGCTGAGGCTGGCTTTGAACTCACAATCCTCCTGACTCAGCCTCCCAAGTCGCTGGGATTATAGGCGTGCGCCACCACGCTCGGCCCTGATTATTTTTAAGCCAGTGATAACATTCATCCACTAAACTTTGCGTTAGGGGAATAGTACCTAGTTGTACCATATTTCTGAAACACCGTAACAATTCAAAGAAATTTTTCATTAAATAATAATGAAAAAAAATCATCTAAGAATTTTAAGCAACTGCCAACCTGACTTGAAAAACATGATTTGTAAAATAAACTGGTAACATGGACTCTATCAAAAATTAAAAGCCTCTGTTCTACAGACCCTGTTGACACAGAAAAAGTAAAGCTACAGATGGGATAAACTGGACTCCATCAAAACAAAAACCTTTTGTTTTACAGACAATGTGGACACAAAAAAGAGAAGTTACAGACTGGGAGAAAAATCAACTGACTTGTATTCAGAGTAATTATTTTTTTTAATGTTTTTTTGAGGTGCTGGGGATTGAACCCAGGGCCTTGTGCTTTCAAGGTAAGCACCTACCAACGGAGCTATATCCCCAGTCCTCAAAGTAATTAAAAAACAAAAAACAAAAACCACTTAGAACTCAGTAAAAAAAAGGAAACGATTAAAAATGGGTAAAAGATTTGGACACCTCACTAAAGAGGATATAGAGAAGGCAATTTTGTGCATGAACAGATGGTTCAACAACATGAGTCATCAGGGAAATGCAAATTAAAAACATGAGGAGACACCACTATATACCCACTAAAATAGTTAAAATAAAGTAAGCTAAACAATATCAAGTGCTGGCAAAGATGTGGAACAAAAAAACTATCCTATGTTGCTGGCATGAGCGCAAATTGGCACAGTCTTACAAGAAAACAGTTTGACAGTTTTTTTGGTTTTTTTTTTTAGTTGTAGGTGGACACAATACATTTATTTGATCTTTTTAATGTGGTGCTGAGGATCGAACCCAGGGCCTCACACATGCTAGGTGAGTGCTCTACCACTGAACCACAACCCCAGCCCAGTTTGACAGTTCTTATGAAATTAAATATACACTTAACCTATGACCCAGCATTCTACTCCTATGTTTTTACTCTGCAGAAATGACAATTTATGTTCACACAAAAACCTGTACACAAATATTCATAGCAGATCTATTCATAATCACAAAAAGCTGTATATAAAAAAAGATGAGAAAATTGTGTACATTCATACAACAGAATGTCATTCAGCCATAAAAAGGAACAAACTAGTGATACTTAAAATCTCAAGGTAATTATGCTGAGTGAAAGAAGCCAGTCTCTAAAGGTTAAAAACTATGATTCTACTTATATGATGTTCTGGAAAATACAAAACTATTATGACAGAGAACAGATGAGAAGCTGCCAGGTACTATGGAAAAATGTCATAGGGTGACAGTAGTTACATGAATCAATATACATGCTAAAACTCAAAGAACTACTCATGAAAATAAAGGCAAATTTTATTTTATATTAATTTTTTACAAACTTTCAGTAATTTTGATTCTTAAGTTGGGCCCCACTTTGTTAATATCATAAACATAAAACTATGATGCCACAAGATTTTTTCATAAAAGAAACTTGAATATCAATGATAAAGTAATTTAAGAGTATCAATCCTATGAACAACAGTTCAAATTTGTATACTAAATTCTTCACTTCTGTAAATATAGCTTCTTTTCTTACATTTTCAAAATTACATGCTCAGCAAAGATTAAAGTGAAATTATTAAATCAAAAGACAATCTTTATTTTTTATAATAAAATCATGTCCACTGATAAATTAAAAATTAAGCTATAAGATCCACATCCTCAAATCAAAATACTGGTAAAGGGAGGAGAATGAGGGTTGGCAAGAAGAATGAAAGTAGAGAACAGCAGGCATGAGCATGATGGGGAACGACAGGTTCCCAGTTGTTGCCCTTGAGTTTTTACATCTAAGCATCTCCACAGACTGAAGTTGACACTTGACACATCTTTGGGCTAGTTGCCGAGTTGAAGGACATAATAATATGCACCATACAAGCCTACCTTCCAACACAATTTTAACCATTAATTAAAACATTTTTACACTTTAAATTTCAGTGCCTGGAGCAAAATTCCAGACAGTCAATCCTAATAAAATGTTGAGGTAAGATGAAGAAATAATTACCTAAAATGAATTACAAAGACTTTAAATCTAAAGTTCAATGAAACTCAAACAGAGTCATAAAACTAATGAGGATGTGGAATACTGTAAACTGAAGAATTTCTCCTTAAAAAGACTCAAAACTGAAGACTATACTTAGCAAAAATACAGATCCATCAGGTGCTAAAGTACAGTACTTTATACTTAGCATCATGCTGCAATGAAAAAATATAAACCATGTATTAAAAACATAAAATGGGGCATTGACACCATAAAATACAAGTTAATTATACAAAGAACATCATTAAAAAGTACACCAGGCTTTGGGAGATAGCTTAGTGGTAGAATGCTTGGCTAGCATATCCAAGGCCCTATGTTTCACTCCCAGGATTAAAAAAAAACAAAAAGAAAGAAAGAAGTACAATAGAGGTATCATAACTCTAAGAGTTATAACTCTAAGAGTTCTAGAAACCTACAGTGCTTTAACATTCATCTAAAAGCTAGAATAATCAAAATCAGTATCTACAGAGAACTGCAGCCAGGGCAGTTACTAACCAAGACTTTGCCCAAGTCACTTAAGCCTATCTTGTCTGTAGTAATTTTTACCTGTATTATGATTGTGGTTGATTAGATCAATGAGATTCACATCATGTTCCACTGAGATGCCTTATTTAATATACCACAGGAAAGGCTGTTTCTCCTGGTTAAATATGACTTATGTTGGTTTGGTAAGGTATTTTAAAAGGGGGTTTCTACTGTTTTAAAATAACTTGAGAGCCACTGGATGCCTGTTAAGTACTTTACTGGATCTGACTTCGAAAACCATGTTGCTTATTCAGCATACAAAGTCAGTTAACACAAATATGCAACATTTTTAAATATTTTTTTTAGTTATAGATGGACACAATACCTTTACTTTTTAATTTATTTTTATGCAGCACTAAGGATCAAACCCAGCACCTCACGCACACTAGGCAAGCACTCTACAACTGAGCTACAACCCAGGTCTCAAATATGCAACATTTACCATCATCTATCAAAAGAGCATTTGTTTCTACTTACATTTACATTTGAGTCCCACCATATGTTGTAGGGGGCTTTGTTACCTTCACAAATTCTGCTAGTTATACAAATTTTATTTTTCAAGAAATGCTACTGAAGAATTCTCGAAGGTCTCAAAAAGTTATTCACTTTATCACACCAGGGTGATATGACACAAACCTAACAATTAAAATGATTTACTATAGAAGTGAATCTCAATGGGAACCAAGTCACAGGGTATAGAGGCCATCTCTTCCAATTGGACACAGTTTGAAAACAGCGTAACAGCCCTCCTCTCACCCTAAGAATTTTTGATTTAAAAAGTTAAAAAGAGTTAATGTGGGCTGGGGGTTGCGGCTCAGTAGTAGAGCACTTGCCTGGCATGTGTAAGGCCTTGGGTTCAATCCTCAGCACTACATAAAAATAAATAATTAAAATAAAGGTCCATCAACAACTGAAAGAAAAGAGTGTAATGTTTTGCTATTTTATAGAATATAGCATATGTTTCTATATCAATATTCATACACAATGATAGTGGCAACACAGGATCACAAATGCTTGTAAAACTTTAAAGAACAGAAATTTATACATGACTGAAAGGAAGGTTTCATATTCTGAGGGTTCTTAATGTAGCCAACTTCCAATTATTTGTATATTCAATATAAAGGTGGTAAATAATGTTGCTCATACTACATCATAATCTTTAGATTTCCATTTTACAAAGCGAGTTTCTTACTGTTTTGTAAAAATTTTAAACTTTCCATTATTCACTAATGGTAAGATTCATGAATTTCAATATTCACTCTTATTTGCTAGACTGACAATATTATTCCCATTATTTTTCACTAACTTTAAGACTAAGGGTGGTAATCAAAGAAACCATACTCATATTCATAATAAAACAATAAAAGCTACTACAGGGAAAAATATTTTTTTCCTGATTGCTGTCAGAAGTTTTTTATTTAAGTAATTTCACTAATGTATATAGTTAGTAATAAAATGTTTAAGGACTTTACAAAAAGCACACTACTTTGAATTTCAAGAATAAATATTCCCCACCTTCACTGTTTGCTCTAAGTGTCCAATGTGATTGCTTCCAACAAGCAAAACAAGGTGCAAGGCACTATGGATGATATAAGACGCATTTAACCACTTTATCTCCTTTACAGGGAAAAGGGGGAGCCTAGTATTAGCATTCATATGACCTCAAAAAATAACATGAGACTGAAAGCAGAGGCACAGTAAAGGTGGTAGAATAACACATTTTCCTAATTTAATACATAGTCAACTATGTATTAGGGCAAAGACAAAAATCATCTAATTTTGACATCATTTAAAAATTTCTTCTTCCCTGGGAGTGGCAGTACAAAGCCTTGTAATCCCAGTTACTTTTGGGAGGCTAATGCAGGAGGATTGCAAATTCAGGGCCAACTCTGTAGCTCAGCAAGTCCCAGTAACAAACTAAAAAATAAAAAGAAAAGGCTGGTGATACTGCTCAGTGGTAGAAGTTTTTCCTAAACATAATATTCTTTTAGACTTTTAAAAATAACATACCTTAAAAAATTAGGATTTCTCTGAGCACAAATAATAATATCATGAAAAATACAGCAGCTTTTTATATAGTAGGTGGAAAGGAATGCACCAAGAACAAAAGGTATCATACTACAGAAAGATTCCACTATGAATTATCCATTTCCAATGGTTAACAAAAGGTATATTAAAAGCTATTATATCATTAGCATAAGAGTTAAAACTCCAGGCTACAAAGGCACTGACAGAAGAAAACTGATAAAAATATATACAAAACATGGCGATATGCAGTTACTATTTTTGTTCTCTCAAGTACCATGGGAGAAAAGAACCACCATTTCACAAAATCACAATCTGGTTCCAATAAACTATTTCAAACAAACAGAGGCATAGCCCCCAAATCACACTGTGCTTAAAATGGTTAGATTTAGTAAATAACTTGAATAGGTACAGGAAGAAGATAAAGTACAAAAGATAAGTGGATCTCAGCAATTTGTGGCTATACGCTATAGTGGTTTCCATTTTTACTGCCCATATTGCTAGAGATTCATTTTAGCACACAAAAGAATACAAACTACAAACAAAACAGCAAGAGACACAAAGATGAATGAAAGGGCCTAGTTCATTCATTCACATATTTAATAATATTAAAAGAATATCATCAAAAAATTTTAAAAATAGGCTGGGCGCAGTGGTACACATCTATAATCCCAGCGGCTCCAGAGACTGAGGAAGGAGGATCATGAGTTCAAAGCCAGCCTCAGCAAAAAGGGAGGCATTAAGCAACTGTCTCTAAATAAAATACAAAATAGGGCTGGATGAGTGCCCCTGAGTTCAATCCCTAGTACCCATTAAAAAAAAATAATAATAATATATATTATTTAAAATTATATAAAATTATTTAAAATTATATAAAAATATATATAAATAAGGAAGAGAAGGGTAACTGCCTTCATAGTGCTTAGTCTATTTAACAACCTAAGGCAAGAATAAAGAGCATTCAGTATCAGTAAACATTTGTAACCCTAGTTCTCTCCCAACATCTCTCTTCCAACCCTTCCAAAGTAGAAGCCATTTATCTTCCTATGTCTCCCATATCCCATGGTTGCTTTCTTCCTGACTTTCAATAATTCCTTTTCCTTATCTTATCCCCAAGTCTCTACTTTTGGTGTTACCCTTCTCACATTTAGTACAGTCATCCCATATTCGGCCTTTCTTTCTCTGTTTTCTGACTCCTATCACTGCATGAAGCAACTGTAATATCAATATAATCATTCGTATTATCTGCCAATTGCGTTAAGTTAGGAAAAAAGTACAAAACAGAATTAAATCATCAATTAAACACTGAAAATGGCACTCATATTAAATATTTTACTCCCTTTTCTCCATCAGTCAGCCTCTTTTTATAGATTCAAAGCAATGGCTTCCCCCACCAACAGAGGAAGATGACCCACACAATACTTTTCAAAATCTAGTCCAACTCATTTTATCATTTTCATTTCCTACACATGTACCTGAAGACCCTTCACATACCAAGTACACCGATCCATTTCACTGACCTCATACCCTACCTGCCTTTTTTCTCATGTAATTTTTCCTACTGGGACTGTCTTGCCGTTGTTCATATGATGAATCTTATTAAAGGTCTTGAAAGTGACCTCTTCTTTGCATCTTGCCCTGAAATGCTCAGGCAAAAATAATGCCCCTTCAAATCTGATTATTTAAGTAAAACTATGAGTTTCCTGCTGGCAGGTATAAAGTCTTGCTTATTCTGGGGTGGCTGAAACACAGGAGAAAGTTGGTACCTGTGGGCCTCTCAACAGAATCTATCTTTGCTAACAAAAGTCTTATTCTTAACTGTTTCCATTAATATTCTCAATTTACTGCTATCATTTATTTTTATTTTGTGCATACATGGCATTAAAATACCTCAGGCTGGGGATATAGCTCAGTTGGTAGAGTGCTTGTCTTGCAAGCACAAGGCCCTGGGTTCAATACCCAGCACTGCAAAAAACAAAACAAAATAAAAAACCCCTCTCTACATTCATTCACATTTGCCTAGAAAAGAGGAAAAAAGCACTCAAAAAGCTTTATTATAAACATTAAGTCTGCTTAAGTAACTGACCTATTAAGACAGTACAGAGCTTACTTAAAAGTTATCAACTTCACTTTCATAGGCAATTAGTACCCTCACATCAAGATCTTAATTTACCTACAAATAAATATAAAATTTAAAACTCTGGCCCTTCTCCTTTGCCCTAAGAATAAATAGAAAAACAGCATAATGAAAAAGTAGTTTATACAGAGACTTCATTTGCAGCAAATGAGACCCTACATACAAAAAAACCCAAAAAGATGTTGTTATATAAATAAGGCTTTTCCAGTTTACAAAAAAAAAGTCACTTAAAAATTGAAACTACGTCCCCTTCAAGGTTTCAATGTCTCTATCTGTAAACCAAACACTCAGAACAGATCAGGATTACAATGCATAGATCCAAGTATGTAAGTTCAAAACCTTAAGTTCCACAAACTTAAGGTTTTTGATACACTGCAAATGCCTAAATCAGTGCCTGGCATGAAACAGATCCTCAATAGGAAGTTTTCTGAATGAATGAAAAGTGAGCAGGATGAAGCTCCTCTTATTCTGCCTTCTCAAAGCAAAATATAATTTGCATAATGGAATATATAGATAAGAAGACTTTGTAAACCATTGGAATAAATCATCTTCTAAGCAACATTGGAAGTTGCTTCTAGATTTTAAAAGTTAACATCTTTTGTTCAGTTATTTTTCTAAGAGGAAAACAATTTCCAAGTACAAGAATTAGTTTTTATAGGTTCATTTATAAGACTACCATGCTATTCAATCATTACTACAGAATATGTATTTGAATGAGGAGAAAAAGCATAAGGAAAAATCTAAGAAACCTCTGAGCATTAGCAAACTGAGTTAATAAAGCTCTTGCTACATTAATGCTGAAGTTTCGCCTCTGACTTAAAACAATTCGAATTGAATTGGTTTTATTCTAAACACATGTTATGGCACAGTAATAGTAAAATTAAAAAACTAGGATGTTCCTAAGTCTAAATAACCCAAATGTATCAAATTATTATTATAAAATGTTAAAGTTCTTTAAAATAAAAATCTCATTTTGATTAATAATCTAAAATCCAGAAAGTTCTAGTAATTTGTTCAAGACTGACGATGGCAGAATTAAGTTTAAAAGGCGCACACATACACTCACACAAAGTAAAACAGCTGTCAACACTGTAAGTGGTTAAACAAATGTCAAAATTATTTGATTATTTAAAGCTAGAGCTAATTCTTAAAGTACTACCAACTCTGGCAATTTTTAGTTTCCAATACAATATTTAATCTGGAAGGAACACGAAATGTTTAAATTTCTTAGGGTTTGATCTTTGACCCCTTTTTCTCTGTGATTTCATCTCCTTCTACCACTTTAAATATAATCTATACACGCTCACATCCCCCAAAATTACATTTCTAGTCCAAACTTTATGGAGAACTGGATTTACATATTCAATTTCAGAGGTATCTAGAAATTAGCCTGTTCAAATGTAGCCACCTTTTCCTACCTCAAATCTGCATCAGAAAGTGGAATCACCTCACTACCTTTCCAAAAGCTAAAAACCTAGAAATCACCTTAATTTCTTTTATTCCCTATACTCAGTCAGCAGGTAACATTCTTTCTACATGTGAAATATGTCTTGAATATGAAAAA
>JAJEJO010000236.1:567941-656442 GCA_020662805.1 Glaucomys volans
CAGTCATTCCTCCCCACTACCAACCGAATTTTCCATTCACAACGGGTTTTATGTCAATGGCTCTACTCCAGAAATTGGCAAAGCATGGCCTGCTACCTTTGCAAAATAAGGTTTTACTGGAATCCTGCCATGTTCATTTACGTGCAGGTTAATGCTATTATTGTACTATAGCAGCAGAGCTGAGGAGGTGCGAGGGAGGTTGGAAAAACAAAAATATTGAGTATCTATCTGGCCCTTTACAGAGAAATACGTCATACAGCCATTCCCTCTATCTGGAATGGCCCTTCAAACCTCTGTTATTAGCAACCCCTGTTCCTAAGACCCAGTTTAAATATCAATGCCTCTCAAATGAGAGGTTCTTGACCTATGTAGTTACTTTCACCATTCCTTTCTCTATTACTGCATCCTATTCTCATTATATTTTATAACTAAACATTTATTTTCTGTTTCATAAGTGCAGGGATCAGATGTGCTCTGTTTACTAATATATTCCTTATGCTCTAACTCAAAGCCTGACAAATACTTCTGAACATTGAATTCTGTGATAAGAAGACTTATAAGGATAGCTTTGAGACTCTGACATTTTTATGAGTCCTTAAATCTAAAAGGTTACAGAATGTTTTTCTTTTAGCATTAACTTACACGGTTTCTATGTTATTTTCTTTTTTTAAAAAAGTTGTTATGTCAAAAAATCCCTATGAAAACTGAAATGAAATGTTTACTAAAACAAGTCAAGATATGCTCATGGAAAGGCACAAAGGTCATATCACACCCTACATTTTGCTTTGTGGTCTTGAGTAATTCACTGAATTCTTTTGGACCTAAGTTTCCTCAAAGGAGACATTCTTTGAGAGACAGAAAGAATATTACACTACCAAAAGTGAACCAGAGAACTAGCACATTTTCTGTGCCTGATTTGAAAACTTATTTCCAAAACCAATAATAAGCTCCTTTCATCCTCAAGAAGTATCCTCTCTATAACTTCCTCTCGTTTGCCTTTTGGTCATTTGTACTGCTTTATTTTACCAAAAACATTTGTCAAAATATTGACTATTCTCCCCCTGAAATCAAAGTACCAAAAAACTCCATTAAAAAAAAAAAAAAAAAAAACAGTCCTATGTAATTTCATGCAAAAACTGTATTTCCCTTCAAGTCTTTAATGTGAAAAGACAGGTCATAGCTGTCTACACTACGGAACTAAAAATTCATATATATGGATATAAAAATATGTAGCTCAGCTAATTTCTAAAAGCATAGTGAACAAAAAAGTGACAAAACAGTAATGCTGCAGAACCACAAAAACGGGTACATACTGTGACATTAAAGATAGGTAGTTTTACCACAGAACCTTGAGCCATTCTCTTACCTTCTAATCAAAAAAGGTGAAATGCAGAGAGGCTATATGGATGGTCATGCAAACTATATTTTTGCACATTATATTATATATAACATCCCTAAATTTACTTAGTAAAACATTGATACTTTCTACATTAGGAGGTAAACATTTTGAGCTACTGTATATAGCCCTATCTACCAGTTTAACAGTTCTCTTTTGGTACCAGAACTATATTTGTGTGGTTATTACAAGTTTTTCATAAAAGAGTAAGATGAAGTAAGAAAAATGGAAAAAGAAGCTGGGTGTGGAGGCCCATGCCTATAAATCCCAGTGGCTTGAGAGGCTGAGGCAGGAGGACTGCAAGTTCAAAGTCAGCCTCAGCAACTTATTGAGGCCCTAAGCAACTCAGTGAGACCCTGTCTCTAAATAAAATACAAAAAAGGGATGGGGATGTGGCTCAGTGGTTAAGTGCCCCTGGGTTCAAGTCTCAGTACACTCCTATCCCCCTCAAAAAAGGAAGAGAAAAATGAAAGTATGGATACAAGCAGAAGTTTCAAAACTTAATTACCATACATCAATCAATAAACAGATATGCTGAAATTGATACACTTCTTAGACAGAAACTGACTGGTCAAGTGGTTTTTGTGAAAGGAAAAGGAAAAAAAAATTAAAGAGACATATCATTAATGATTATGCATAAGAGAAAAAAATTCAGCATATATACTTTTTCCTTTATTTAGTACAATCAACTTGATACATGTTTTAGGGAACATACAATAAGAAACAGCTTTATATTTCGAAATGACAGTTGCTATGAACTGAACAGTTATGCCACCCTTGAATTCATGTGGAAGGCCTAATCCTAAATGAAAGTAGAGTTTTTACCACTTGACCATGTTTTAGAGTCCAAAATTATTTCACCTAAAACACTGACTTTATACTATGGCCTCCCCTCTGCTCCTTATTTTTGGAAGAGCTGATTCTCAACCACAACACATGACTAAAGATGCTTTTTCTGCATCTGTGCCAAAGCTACAAAACACAGCTTTTTAAAAAATTACATTCAGACCAACTCCTGCAAAAATATCCTTTTCCTTTCTTTTCAATTCCTTAATATATATACCATCCAAGGGCTACTCCAAGTTTCTTCATCGCATTTTCAGAAGATGGATGGTTTGATTACTAGATTCTTACATTTTAAAAAGAATTTCAGATATTACATCCAATGCCTTCATTTTACATAAGTGCGATTTAGATCTGAAAGAACTATAGCTTTATGAAGTGACTCAACTAACTTGAAGCTTCTTAACCATCTCAATTTCAGCCTATTTAGTGCATTCTGATCAATCCATTCTGCCCCAAAAGCAGATCTACAGAGAAGTCAAGAGGTCAGCCTGAAGCCAGACTGTCTGAATTCAGTTCCAGCTAGACTAATTGCTTACTACATGTATGTGGACAAATTACCAATTCTCTGTGCCTCAGTTTCGTCCTTTGTAAAACAAATGATGATAGTATCTGATCATCAGTTAAATTAATAACTGTATGTTTACTATTATAAACATGTAGTAAACTATATGTTTACTAACATATAGTAAATGATAAATGAGAGTTTTCATCAGTATCATCATTCATTATAGAATCTCTGGCAAATGTAAACATGCCTCTAATTTGATTCTCCATTATTCTTTTTATTTTTCTATCTATCTATATGGCATAACTGGGAGTTGAAGGCAGGGTACATGCCAGGCAAACACTCTAGCCCTGAGCTATATTTCCAGTCATTTTTATTTTGAGACACTGCCTCACTAAGTTGCCCAGGCTGGGCTCAAACATGTGATCGTTCTGATTCAGTCTCCCCAGTGCATGGGATTATAAGTAGGTGCTACCACGCTACTTCTTTATTCTTAATTTCATACTTTTAGCATTCCCAAGAACTCAAGCACTGCAATCTTCTACCCTTCAGTAGTTTTAAATAAGTCTTCCAGTCTCCCTTCCTTCTTTCAATGCCAAATTTCTTAAATTAATCTTCTTTTTACCCACAACTACTTAACTATAGTTTGAAATTATCCCTTGGTTCTGGGCTCTTCACTCTCTAACACTTACTCCCCAGCATATGCTATCAAATGCCAAATCTCCACATCTAGTTTTAAGTTCTTGCCCTCGTTCTAAACATATCTACACATGTACATTTTTTTTACCCGAGCAGCTAATGACCTCACACTGATTCTTAATGTACTTACCAACTATAAAAACTGTCAATACAATCTAAAACAAAACCTACCCTCTCCTCATTCCAAGTTGGATTTCCACTATGACTTCATAACATTCCTACTGGTGGCACCATAAATCCTCCCAATAAGTAAATTATGCCTAATCTTACTCAAAAAATTTCCGACCTATGAAATTCATTTCCAGTCTATGAGTTTACCCAAATTTTTCCAGGCATCTCCTGATTCTAGTGAAAGTCCTTACAATTCTACATTTACATCTTTCTCATAGTAACCCTCAAACAGTTTGTTACCTTATCACCCATTTTTAAAATTACCAGAACTCTCCAATGTTTGGTCCACATTCCTTAGTCTCACACTCAAATTATTCTATAATCAGTTCCTACACAATCTTTCAAACACTATAATTAAACTAATTGCCACAATTATTATACACCTTAATCAAACTCAACTTGCCACCTAAATGTAATCAGATCATCTCTTTATAATCACATGCTATCTGCCACCCTGCAGTGAATTCCATATTTTCATATGTATCTCCAATTTTTTAAAGCCTCAGTTCAATTTCCTCCTTTCCTATGAAATCTTATAGTCCAGGGTAATCTTTTCTTCATTTGAGTTCTTAAGCTATTTATCACTCACTTGCCACTGAATTATCTAGGGCTTCATACTGTTATTTAAATGTATTTCATCTCTCAGAGTAAAAACAACCCCTAGAAGGGACAGTATAACATCTCTTTGCATTCGCTATACTTTAACTGAAAGCCATGTATAGGAGGAACCTAACAAAAACTGTTGATTGTATGAAAATCACCTTCATAAAAAAAAAAAAAACTACCTCACTCATGTAATCCTCTTCAAAAGAAAGAAATTATAAAAAAGGAAGAATAGAAATAGAATAGAAAGTTGCTATTTTGCCACCACCATAGTAATTAATGATTCATTCAAGAATCATCAATGAATGTAAAAACCATCACATGGACGTTTCTGGTGGAACAGATATTTACACAGTCTCAGAATATAACTGAACATATTTGCTTATGAATTACAAAGGGAAAAAATGGTACCTTCACAGTGGAGAAATCTGGCGGACACCAAGTGATCAAAGTTAACATCACCAATAATGGGACAAACTGACATCATGTGCCTCCTGAAGTGATGCACTGAGGACACAACATCACTTATGTATTATTCCTGCCAAAAATGCATAACCTGAAACTAGTCATGAGGAAACAATCAGAAAAATCAAAAACTGTGGGGCAAGTCTAGAAAACAACTGACCTATACTCTTCAAAAAATGTCAACGTGCTGAAAGACACAGGGTGAGAAACTTGAATATGTGATCCTGGACTGGATCTTGGATCAGAAAACAAATTACTTAGAGTATATCACTGCTACACAGGACAAAATGGTGATACACGAATATGGACTGTGTAACAGTATTTTGTTGATGTTAAACTGCCTAATTTTAATTAAAGTTCTTTGGTTACGTAAGAGAATTTCCTTATTCTTGCAAGAAACATTACAAAGTATTTTAGGGTAAATAAAATCTAAAACCTATTCTCTAATTGTTCAGTGATAATAATATTGATAACAACAGCAGTAAATAACAAATATCAATAGAAAGATTTACAAAATATTAACAAATGGTAAAGGGTACTCAAGAATTCATTGTACCATTTATGAAATTTCTATGTTTTTTTTTTTTCCAAAATAAATTTTAAAAATGAATACCTTAGTGCCATAAAAAAATTATGGGAAAGTTTTTTTGTTTTGTTTTGTTTTTTTTTTTTACAAATCTATGATACAAATCTATGTTTTGATTAATAATCTTAAAATCTTAAAGCAAGACATTGTGGTAAAGTTATTTCACAAAGGAAATTACATTTTATTTGCAGTGTGTTCCATTAAAACACTTATTCTAAAAAATATATAGCTTTTTGGAATCACAGAACTATTTCATAATGTTAGCACATCACTATTTAAAAAAAATTCATGTTTACCACACAACAATTAAACTCTGTAAGATTAATTTCAATTACAAAAAAGTCTTGGAGAATATTTTTAAACAATATAATTTTATTATTTTCAAATGTAAAAGAAAGAAGAAAGCTAAAATGGGCTGATTTAAGCATTTTCAGAAAAAAAACTCTAACAATAAATAAACATTTATCAAATACTAAGTCTTTGCTTCATTAATTATGATTATAGAGAACATACTCATGAATCACAAACTTCAACTTCTCTTAATTATCAAATATTCTGATTTAGAAGATCATAAGTTTTGAATAAGGCTTTTTATAATACAGGAATTAAAAATTTCTATAGGCTTTTTGGAGCCTTTAAAAAGCATACTTCTGGTCAAAGTACAATTTGGTATAAAAGATTCTCTACATTCAATACTGCATTAGCAACAGTCCTTTTAAAGATGGATACCTTATTTATGAGATGTTCGGTAACAACTTCTCTTAATCCAGTGTAGAGCTTTTCTCCATGTTTATGCAAAACCATTGTATATGCATTTCTATAGAGCTCCTCAAAACTAAGACCACTGTTATTCTTACGCTGGATTTCTTGAATTGCATTTTTCAGAAGGTCCCAAATGCTGTTTACGTATTTTTCATCCATGGTCATCTGTAATATCCAAGAGAGAGACAAAAAAAAAACACCAATGGTTGAAAATCTTTCTTCTGTATTTGTCCATACAGTAAATTATTTTATTATATGACTATGGTTATAAATCTGAATGACTTACAAGGATCTTACTCTGTCTTAACAGAAATAAAGGAATACTTTTTTTTTAAGTTGCTGGAACTGATAGAAGCCATTTTTTCTTAATCCTTTAAGACATCCCTCTACATTCTTACCTATAGCAGAATTCTCCACTTTAAATGAAATCATAATGATTAATATATCCAGAAATCACTTAACCCTCCCACTCTCTCCCTTCCTCCAAAATACTTGCCAAAATACTTCCTCTAAAATACTTGTTAGGAATCCCAACAGCCTACCTATTCCTGACAAGAACTTACGTAGTTCGAAAATAAATGGAGAATAACATACACTTACCTACACTAATTCATCTCAGTTCAAATTCTTAGCCATAAAACACAAGTGTAGACCTCCTGCAACACCACTACCCTACTTTTTTCTAGTCTGATTTTGCCCTCCTAAATGATTTTACATCACCTCCTATGTCCTCAATCTAAAATAACTATTTCCTGTTCCACTCAGAAAACAGAAACAACCTTAAGAGATACTGCATTAACTGACCATATGCACCACACTTTATGCCAATATAATCTGCTAGTTGTTGCACTTAAAGTACTGAGTTCTTGTACTCACCAGTACGGGAATGGGAAACAGGAAACATGTAAGAATTTGTTGGAAATGCAGAATTCCAGGTCCCATCCCAGACTTACAAACACAAGAGTCTGCATTTGAACAGAAACTCTAGGTGATACATAATATACACAATAAAAATCTTGATGAAGTACTTCCATCCCAAATCACCTATTCAAGACCTTTTTTTAAAATCACTCTTAATACCATCAGTATTTTTTTCTCTGCTAAAGAATTCTATTCGCATTCAAAACTGTTTCCCACGTTAAAAAACAAATCATCACAATTCCTCTATTACTCAAGCACCACCTAATTTCTCTCCAGGTACAGTGAAATCACAGGCAGGTAGAGAGGGAGATTTCTACATTAACTGTCTCCAAGTCCCATTTTTCCATTATATCTTGAATCCATTCCAATAAAGCTTTCATCTTTACTATTTCACTTAAACTACTCCTAAGAAGGTCCCAGTGAGTTCTACATTGCTAAATCTAATAGTTAACGTCTCAGATTTCCTCTTACTTGACCAACTGGCAGCACTGGACAGAGCCACTCCTTGAAACTCATTTCTCTCTTACCTTCCAAGTACCATAATCTCTAGTCTTGATTCCTATTTCACTGGTTCCTAGTTGTCTGTCTGCTTTACGACAGGTACTTACTCATCATCAAATCTACAATCCAAAAGTCTCTGGTTCTAGATTGCTTATCTATCCACATTCAGTTTCTAAGTGTTGATGACTTCTATTTCCACTTCCAATCAATCTCAGAGTTTATATATCCCATTTGGCCCTCTGCCTTGCATACTCAAGTCATATATCTGACCACCTGAATGCCTAGCAGGATCTCGAATTTATCAAATCTAAAACACAGGTCCCAACCTTCTCCCCTCACCCCCAGCTTCCCTGCAATCTTTTACAAACTGGGCAAAGGTCCACTCTATCTTTCCAGTTGCACTAAGGCCCAAAAGTTTATCATCCTTTATTCCCTCATCTCACTTTCAACCCAACAAGAAATCCTGTTGTCTCCACCTTTACAATATATCCACAATACAACTTCTTCCCATTACTTCCAGTGCTATCATGATGATCCAAACCACCATGATTTCTCAGATTATTTGAACAGCCTCTTCACATTTCTTGGCCTGCAAACATACAGCAACCAGCATGATCATCTGAAAACATAAATCATGTCACTTATCTGCTTAGAAGCCTCAAATAACTTTTTCATTTCACTTGGAGTTAAAAAAAATAAAGTCCTTACAATATCCTACAAGCCCTAGTTAGTTGATCTGATAACCTCCCAACTTCATCTTTTCCATACTGCTCACTTTACTCCATGCATACTAGCCTCCTTTTATTCCTTGGGATACATAAATCAGTTCATTTCAATGTCTTTGTATTTGCTACTTTCTGTCTGAAATGTTCTTCCCTCAGGTATCTGTGCAGTTCAATTCTCTGCTCAGCTGTCAAGAATGAGTTTTAAATGTCCATCCTATTTACAATAACAGCCTCCTTTAACCAACCACTGACCCCTAAATCCAACCCCATATTCTTTAATTCTTGTTCTGATTTCTCATCCCTCAGCCAAATGTGAGCTCCACGAAGGCAGGGGTTTTTGTTTGTTTTGTTGTTTTTTAAATTACTGAATTCCTCAACCTCTAAACCAATACGTAACACACAACCAACAGAATTGTCAACTAAGTGATTTTGTACTATTATTTAATTAAGGAATCCTTTTTATGCCACAAAAATCTACCCAGTTCTGCACTTCAACCTGGGTAAGACTAGTCAGAGTCATACATACTTCTGACCTGAACTGGATAAAAATTACTGAGTTGGTGGAATCCTTTCCAAGTCACATATGATGGATGTGAGTATGAAAAAGGAAGGAGCAGGCAGGATAGATTTTTAGTGACCCTAGCTGTAAAATACCAGTTCAGCCCTGTATCAAGATGCCCCTTAAACAGATGACTCAAAATGAATCTTATTCCAATTTTTTCTGGGGAGTTGAAAAAAGGAATACTTTAACAGTCATTTCTTCACTTTTAATGAAATCCTATTCAAATCCTAGGTCTATCAGAGACTTCTATTAAATGCCTTTAAGAGAATCTTTCCCTGTATCTAAACTGCCTCCTATTCTTATCAGATATCTTGATACACAGAATATCATCCATAGAAAATGTATTATCCATATAAAGCTTTTACAAATAAAAGATATCAGCCCATGTCATAAATAATGGCCTCAACCATTTCATTTGCAATGTGGTTTTAGTTTGATGAAAGCATAGGTTCAAGTTGTAATAAAGCAAACTAAAACACTGTCTCATGACAACATGTAAAGCAGAATATGCAAAATAATTTCAGTGAAAGAGTAAAGTAAATTGGATTTTCAACTCCAGAGATATATGTATTGCTAACAGTTGAGCAAAACATCAAATAATCTTTTCGAGCTCTATATAAGATCCAATGCTAGCTAGAGAAAGTATTTAAATGTCTCTACCCAGTGTAAATTAAAGTTTCTATTAGAAAAAATTTTAAGAATATAAGCCAAGAGGCTTCAAATATTATACAATTACATTATGATACAAGAACTATTTTTACATACATAAGAGATGCTTTATAATACAGGACTATATGTAGTATTTTTTTGCAGTGTTTATGCCTTATAAATAGAACAGCAATGGGACTAGAAGACAGCTATGTTCCATCTGAGTGATTGCTAAGGTAAAAATATATTTTAATGAATGAGAAGAAAATATATTCAAAGAGATTAAAATGACTTATTCAAAATTAGAGCTAGATGTAAAACTCAAGAATTCCAAAATCCAAATCACTGGACTCATATTTCACTGTGCTAATATAGTAAATCATTATCAAAGTATGAGTAACTGATTATCTGGATAAATATATGTACATCAGACAATATAGGTTTTGTAAGACAGGCATCAATCTGTATTATGACTTTGTTACTTACAAACCACGTGATCTTGGGCAAATTATTTAACTCTTCTAAGTCGTTTGAGTTCCTCACTTGCAAGATGGGTTTAATAACACTATCTCAAAATACTGTCATGGAAATTAAATGAGAATGTCAGTGATCAGCCTAGCCTAGTCCAGAGCACAGTATAATTCCCTCACACATAGACTAACAAAAAGTGCCCACTGATAAAATCTCCTGAACTCTCATATACATTCAAACACCACAAAGAAAGATAGCTTTTCAAGATTTTCAAATAAACAGATATGTTAAAACCAAAGCACATTAACAGCACAACTATGACAAATACAAATCAAAATCAATAATGTAGCTTTCTTTCAGAAATATTATTCCCCATACCTGTGTCTCCTAACTTCCCAGAGCAATTTAAATCATTTTCAGCCTAATAACTCTATGACTTTTTTCATACTATACGGAGTCCCTAGTGTATTTTCATTTATGATTATGATTACAATTACATGTAGGATTCTACAACTTAAGAAACACTCTATAGTCCACAAGGAATTCTAGAAGTTCCTAAAACTACTCACCAATTGTTGCACACATAATGTGTGTATACATCTTTTCTAGAAATGACTTCCTAGCTTTTCTTAGATTTCCCAATAAGTTTAGCTCACATTTCAAAGAGGACACAATATTACTGGTTTATATGTTAATATAAATATTGTCCTCAAAGAGGACACAATATTACTGGGTTATATGTTAATGACTTCCAAATCGATATTGCCAGCCCAAATGCTTGCAGTGAAGTCTAAAACTCCTCTATTGAATGACCTGCTGTGTATCTCCAAATGAATGCTCCAAATCCTTGGTGAACTAATCATCCAAACCTGCTCAAAGTTTTCTCCTGTATTCTCTTATTCAGTTATAGGAACAGAGATTACTTAATTTTACAAACCAGAAACATAAACTTTGTCTTATATTCTTTCTTCCTTAAAAAGTCTTCTAAAAGGATGGAGAGGAGCACCTTAAAGGAAAGCACAGGCTTCAACACTATTATAATACCGTTGGTGGTATTGTGAATTAGTACAACCACTATGGAAATCAGTATGCAGGTTCCTCAAAAGACCAGACATGGAACCGATATACGACCCAGCTATACTACCCCTCATGCTTATCCTGAAGAATTCAAGTCATTATGCCCAGAGCAATGTACCCATACCCATGTTCAGAGCAGCACAATTCACAATAGTCAAACTATGGAAGCAACCTAGATGTCCATCAATGGATGAATCAATAAAGAAATTACAAACACACACACACACAAAGGAGTTTTATCAGCCATAAAGAAAAATAAAATTGTCATTTGCAGGAAAATGGATGGAACTGGAGAGCATCATGTTAAAGGAAATAAGCCAAACTCAAAGTCAAGGGTCATATGTTTTCTCTCATATGTGGAAGCTAGAGAGAAGAAAGGAAAAGAAAGGTGGGGGAGGGGATCTCATGAAAACTGAAGGGAGATCAGTAGAGGAAAACAACCAGGGGAGGGAAAAGGGGTAATACTGGGGAATGATACTGGCAAAATTATATTGTCAAACCGTGTGCATGGATGAATATGTAACAATGAATAGCAACACGTACAACCATAATGCTCAAAAAAAATATGGAAAAACAAACCTTCCTGAATTTCCATCATTCTTAAAGCCCCTCCCCCACTAGCCTCCCACTCAGTGTCCTATTTCCCCCTCTATTCAATTCTTTACATTTCCTCTCAACACAGCTCAGGTGACATACCCTCTAGAAATGGCCTATCTGAACTCCTCAAAGTTAATGTTCCTCAGCTCTTCCATAATGCTCAAGTTATAACTATCACCATATTCCCCTACTGCTTCCTAACTATCAGTCTGTGCACCTATCTTCTTCCATAAGATCATAAGATTCTCAAAAGGAGTATGCATTTTTTTAATGCCATTTGGATGGCAGAAAACAAATATCTATTGAATGAATACTATTTTACCTATATATACCAACACAATTTAAAATGTGAACGTTTTAATTACCAGGCACAATGATACTGAAAAACATTTGAATGTATTGGTCTGCAGTAATTAATCTAATTTTACAATAACCAAATATATTTTTCAAATACAATGTACTAGCAAGACTCAAATTTTTTTTTATCAAGTTGTAGTTTCAGATTTTTTCTGTTTACCTTGCTAACAGCCTCAGAAGGCTACTTAATCATTAATTGATAAATGTTAACTGGGAAGAAAATAGTAAATGGAATATAATCCTCAGGAGAGGAACAATAAGCAGAGCTCCAATCTTTCTTTCCCTAAACAAATAAGTCTGAAACAATATAGCAGATGAAATAGGCTGCTGGTATAGATTCCTACATGATTTGGTCTTAACATCAATCACATATATCAACAGTGGCAGAATAACTATTAGTGATGAACCTCAATCTCTCTCTCTCTATATATATTTCTATATCAAGGATATAGATATATGCGTTATATGTATCCTTGATATAGAAACAACATTAACTGCCACTGAAAGTTTATTTTAAAAGGACTAAACGTTCAACTCTCAATCTTATCAATACATTAACTATAAAAACATCATTCAGTACATTCAGGGAGTGATAAAATTTAAAGGTTCTAAATCTATGTATATTATTAAAAGAGTAATAACATTCTTTTAAAGTACCAATCTAAATTAAGCAGGATTTTAATCCCATTGATGACACTGACTTACTTAGGTTGTAATAAATGCACATACACTAAGGAAGGCTTAAGCGAAACAATAAAATAATAAAATGAAATGAGCACACAAAGCTTTTAATGTTTACTATGTAATTATGAAATTAATACAGTATCCTTCCCAAAGAAGCTCAAGTTACAAAGTAATCAGAAAACAAGTAAAGTCATATAACAGGAAAAGAAACAAGAGCCCTTTCTTAAAGACATAATTAGGTATTCTTAAATGCTTATAGTTTAGTGAGACTTCTTAAAAATCAAGACTTTTAATTTTTAAAAATGGCCTTTGCCCCTTTCCTCTCCCAATCCAAAGATAATTTTCTTATTATAAAGTATTAACAAAAAAATTCTAATACACTGATCTCTTTCACAAACACTATAACCTTCAAATGCCTGAATTTGAAAGGATGAGTCCATTATATACTTACACATCTTGAATGTTCTGTATTATTAAAAGCTGGACAGAACTACATCATGAGACAAATGAAAACTATATTCTTCACATCCATTATATACAAAGGACAAGAAGTTTTAGGTCCCTTATGAATAATCTACAGGAAAAAATCTGGAACAGGGTGGGTGGGGGAAAAGGGTGAGAATTTGAAATTCCATGCAATTCAGAATGACACAGCTAGAAAAAAATAAACAAGGAAAAATGCTAGATCTTAATTTTAAACATCAACTTCAAAATAGCTCTGTGGTAGAAATATCTGAGGAATGGCAGTATTCTAATCAGACACAACTACCATTAATTATATAAAAAAGCTCTCTTCCAAACTATAAGCAGCTCAGAATAGATACGGTCTCTTCTTTTATACAATGCAACACACAGTTTGATGCCTACGTGACATTCAAAATTATTATTTGAATATAATCCACTTGTAGGTAGTTAATGAGAAGGAATCTTGGTGACAAATAACTATGCAATGATGTATGTATGAGATCTGCAATAATCCATTTATCTATCAGTGATTCCTTAAGCAATGTCAATCATCAAAGATATGGACAAAGATCCAGATTTTGAGGCAATAGCCCAGTGGAGCAGTTTCAAACAAACTTTCAGTAAGTCATTGAACTTTTCAAGCCTCATTTTCCTCATCTGTTTACAGCCTGAAAAACGCACTGTGTGGTAATCAAGAAAGTTTATGAAAGCATCTGGCATACAAAATTTGCTCAGTTAATATAAGACTGTTCCTTTCTGCTCAAAAGAGACATATAACACATAGCCTCTAAGTGACTTAAGAGAGAATATAAAGACTACTGATGTTTAACCGGTTTCTCTTTGGTTACAGTGGAGTGGAAGTATGCTGCCAAAGGAAAAAAATGATGTCAAGGAAAGGGAGGAAAAGATTAACAATTAGAAAAGCAAAGGAGTCTGGGACAATTCCGTGAAATCACAAACTAAACCTTATCTACATTCACTTGATCTTTAATGTCATTACAAGACAGTAACATTCATAATGAGAAAGTTAAATCATCAACAGAAA
Source organism: Glaucomys volans (assembly GCA_020662805.1). Taxonomy (NCBI): domain Eukaryota; kingdom Metazoa; phylum Chordata; class Mammalia; order Rodentia; family Sciuridae; genus Glaucomys; species Glaucomys volans. The sequence goes on from JAJEJO010000236.1 coordinate 582,028, forward strand.
GTTCAATTATAATCTGCATTTCAGTCCTCAACACAAGGATGCCCAAAAATCAATTTGGAAATTTGGAACTTTTTTCAAATACACAAAGTCAAGCTTTCAGGATAGTCTTTCAAGATCCATTTCAGACAGTACTAACAGGGCTAGGGATATAGCTTAGTTGGTAGAGTGCTTGCCTTGCATGTACAAGGCCCTAGGTTCAATCCCCAGCACCACTAAAAAAGAGTACTAACAACTCTACTTCAACTATATTCTGTAAATGATTTTTATATGAATAAAATGTGAAAAAATGTATATGTAACACGTCATAATCTGATGATGACCATAACAAATAAAAGGCAATCAAGTACAGTCATTCCTCAGTATCTGCAGGGGATTGGTTCCAGAACACCTTGAACACCAAAATCCAAAAATGCTCAAGTCCTTTACATAAAATATTACAGTATTTACATATAACCTACCCACATCCTCCCATATAATTTAAATCATCTCTAGATTACTTATGATATCTAAACAGTATAAATGTTATACGAATAGTTGGTATATTGTATTATTTAGGGAATGTCAAGGAAAAAAATCTGCACATGCTCAAAACAGATGCAATTTTTCTCCCCAAATATTTTTGTTCTAGTTTTGGTTAGACAGACTATACTCCCACTGAGGCACAATGTCTGTCATTGTTCTACTATTGGTGCTATCTTCATCACTGATGAAAAAAAGAGATGTATTAGTGGGCTCCCTGAAACACACTGTATCCAGAAAAGATATCTTTACTGGAACTTTACTGGAAATGTTCAAACGCTATTCTTTTCAGATCTTCCCTATCGCGAAAATTAGCTATCATATTTATGAAGTCAAATAACAAAATTTGCTATACTTCCTAATAGTCTTAAATCCAAAATACTGATATTAAGAGCAGTACATATAAAACTACTCTTTTAAATGCTTATCTGGCAGATAGAAATAATGAAAAGGCAGAAATCATGTATTCTGTATTTCAAAGCAGTTTGTAGTAATGTTAGAAAAAAATACTTTATATCTAAGTGCATAATTCAATTCTATAATTCTAGCCTATAATCTAAAATTAAATTTAGATATTACTATTATTACTATCTTTAGTTGAAGTCACTGAAGTTTTCTTTTTTAAATGAGTCAATTTATCAGCTTTTCTTTAAAAAAAAAAAAAAACTATAAACAAGAGAATGGTAGTATTCTAATCAGAAACAACTAAACTAGTAATCCCAAATTGTGTTCACACCCCAATTAATTACATATAACCCAATAAGGAAAAAAATGTATAACAGTGTAAACTGCCACAGTAAGCTTTGTCTTTGAATAACTGCAAACAAGTGTGATGAAAGCAAAAAGGCCCATCATATGAAATTTAAAAAATATTCCATCAAGTCTGCTTAAAACTTCTCTAAAACTGTCAACTCACCAAAAAAAAAAAGCAAAAAAAAAAAAAAAAAAAGCAAAAATGTTGCTAACTTTCCCATTATTTCTTTAACCATCATCACTGAAATATATCAATGCCATTTTAAAGATAAATCTAAGACTGAAAAGCTAAGTCAGTTTTGCACCATCACACAAAGAGAACACACCAGAATTCAGTTCCTGGACTTATGTATAACTACACTGCCTTTCACCAACATTTTTAGAGCTAGAATGAGCCTAAGGTACCCCCAAATTAAAACCTCCTCATTTTGCAAGAGAGTAAGTGGTTTGTCAAAGATCATATACCAAGAAAGAAGAATTAAGTCGAACATCTGAAGCCAAGTGCCTTTCCATTTTACCATGTCAACCCAAAACATCAAGTTGCTTAATACTTAGAAATTACCTTATAATTAAATAGACCAGTGTTAACATGAAGTTACCATGTCTGTAGGCTCATTTCAATCTAGTTGAGAAGTATTTTTAAACAGAAATTGGGCTTTAATTGTAGTTGTTCCACAAATTCATGTCAGGTACATATACCACTTGGTTAAATGACCCTATGTGGTTCTCCATTTTCCCATCTGTTAAATAGGTACAGATTCTTTCTCAAGTACCTGTTAGGGTTTGAATATTTATGTATCTTTCAAAACCCATATTGAAACATAATCACCAATGTAGCAGTATTAAGAGATGGGGTCTCCAGGAGGTGATTAATATCCATGAGAAACCATAATTAATAGGATTAGGCAGCCTTATAAAAGGGCTTCATGAAGGAAGTGCACCCCACTTTGCTCTTTGCCTTCTGCCACATGAGGACTCCGCATTCCTCCCTCCAGAGCCCACAGCATCAAAGCACCATGAAAAATAAGTGCTTTAATTCATATTATTTAGTTTTCTATTTTAGTATATTCTTAAAGACAACTAAATTAAAATTTAAACAAACATGTTAATGTCAAGGAAGCTTTTCTCCAGATACTTAAAAACTGAAAAAAAGTTTAAAAATTATGCTGTCACAAATGATAGCAATGCCTTTTCTTACGTGTTTTGAATTTGAATGCTTTACTCAAGTCAATCACACTAAGGCCCTCTTAAGCAATGTACATATCCAAATGTTCCTGAATAATCAAAAAAAATTTTTTTGGAGGTGCTGGGGATTGAACCCAGGGCCTTGTGCTTTCAAGGTAAGCACTCTACCAACTGAGCTACATCCCCAGTCCAATCAATATTTTTTAACTGACTAAAAATATTTCATCCCCTTATAAGAAACCAATTCACCTTGAACCTTATGAAGTTCAAGCTTGCGAAACTTCTTTCCACATCCTAGAACCTAATTTTTTTTTTTTCTTTTTAAGACAGGGTCTTACTACACTGCCTAGGCTGGGCTTTAAATTGTAATCCTCCAGTCTAAGCCTCCAACATAACTGAGATTATAGGCACATGCCACAACCACCTTAATTTCTTTCTGTATAGAGTACTATACTGCACTGTATAACTTCAGGGCCCTTGACTAACAATGAATTTGCTAATTCCTATTAAGAAAGCAAATATTTCAGATCCAAGAAAGTGGTTAATAATGTAATTAGGTAGTATGGTGTAATGGAAAAGAACGTGGACTTGAGTCAGACCTATGCAGAATCTGAATCCCAGCTCATCCCTTTCCAAAGTATATATATACTATTACAAACATTTTATTAGTAGTCTCTGAGCCCCAGCTAAATTTAAAACAAGAATGACAATATTTCAACTTACAATTGTTTTAAAGATTTAAGATAATTAGTTAAACAACCTAACAGAGGGCAAAAAACTCAGTAAGTTGTAATTACTAAACTTATGAAGCAACAACTCTTCATTGATAATGATAAAGGAATTTTTCATCCTAACTTTAAAGAAGACACAGCAAACAGAAAAGGCTAAGCTTTGCTCAGTTAAGAAATGTTTTAGGTAAGAACAACTTGCAAGCAGTGTGCTGAAGAACTCCTCTTAGCAATGACAGTTTGCTTTTATAGAAAATGACCTACAAGAGCTGGGACTGGTGGAGCATGCAAATAATCCAGCAGCTCAGGAGGCTGAGGCAGGAGGACAGAAGATATTCAAAGCCAGCCTGGGCAACTTAGGGAGACCCTAAACAACTTAGTGAGACCAGTCTCAAAAATAAATAAATAGGCTGGGGATGTGGCTCAGTGGTTAAGAACCCCTAACTACTACAGTTCCCATTTTAAAGAAGAAGAAACAAACTAAAGATATTATATTACATTAGTTTAGTCACTGAACATTGCCTACATGTTTGGTACTATTATGTTGCACTGGTGAAGATCAATACAAAAGAGATTCAATGTCTCCTCTACCAAAAATTATGCTCTTAAAAGCAGAGAATCTTGTCTCAGGAATCTTGGCTATGAAGGGAGATAGTATGTTAGTGACTATGAGGAGGATGACAAGAAAAAGAATACCTTCCTTGGGAGACCAAAGAGAAAAAACTGGGAATGAGTAAAGACATAGACTAAAGAATATAACTGAAAAAAAAAAAAAAAAAGATCACTGAAGAACTTTCATCTGCCAACATGAGTTTTCATGATGAAGCAGTAGTTAGGTTTCTAGAGATAATAGAATTCTCAATAAACAGCTTCAGGATGGTGATTAAAGTCTGGAATAACCAGGCAGGGAATGGGAGAGGGAATTTACCAGGAAAACACATACATACACAACTGCCCTGAGGCATTGAGAATCCAGCTAAATTAGAGACCACTGTCTTACAATTTTCTCTAGGAGTCCATAATGGCCTAGAAAATATGAGCCTTGCAAGCAAGATGGCTTTTGATAATTTTTGTTGATACTTCTGTCCTTGTTCTGGGGAGACAGAAAAAGGGACAACTGGTAACGTAGGAAGAAGCAGCGTCTCCATGGCTCAAGAGAATGAAAGTAGTCTTCCTGCTATCCATTAACATGAGAAGGAAGCAAGCAACAAGTAGGATAGAACCATTAAATAATAACAGCTTACATTTATTTATACTGCAAATTCTGTGCCAGGCTCTACTGAAAGTTTTATAATGTATTAACTACTTTTAAAACAGACTGAAAGGTAGGTACTATTGTTTTCTCCTTCTCACAAAAGAGAAACAGGAAAAGTTAAGTGATTTGCACAAAGTTCTATATCTAACAAATGAAGGAGTCAGGATAGAATGAAATAGTGGAGTCTTTTAAGATTTCAGAAGTAGTGGGATGACAAGCTCCAAGACACATGAAGATAATTGTAATATATAAGAATCCCGGGCTATTTGATCATTACTGTAGACCCATGCTGAATTCACAGGATGAACACAAAGAATTAAAATTTAAATTTAAATTAAATAAATGAATGTCTATTACCACATATAATGGATAAAATTAAGATCTGGACTAGAGGTAATGTTTGTGAAAAACCATTAAATGTATTAAAATCTTCAGTGACTTAGGAAATGTAAGTTACTAGACAGTGAGAGTATTCAAGAGCCTGAGCCACAAACAAGAATGAGGGATGTGCCAGTACATGGCACCTGAGCCCAATGATTCAAGAATTATAAGGAAAATAAGGACCTCAATTAAAGGAGATAAACCTGTATCCTTAAGGGCAAAACTGGGTTTCAGATGTTTAGAAACCTGAATCTGAGAACAAACAGTATACAGGAGAATTAATTAATCTGCAGTGGAAGTAGGGGATCAGAGTGTAAAGTTTACCAAGTCAAGAAGGAAGGGATAAGATGCAAAGAGCATGGTAGAGGAAGTGAAATGCAGAGCACTGCTAGTATATAGAAAAGGAATGGACCAGAGATTAAGTTGTCTCATGTTTAATCCAGGGTTAATCCCAACACAACATACTACATTTACTTCAGGTCATTATTGTTCCAGAGACGAAGGAGACTACCCTTCTAAGAAAAATGCACAAGATCACTACTACATCTGTAAGAATTCACTTATAGCCACAAAAGCAGTTTAAGCATTTCAGAGCACCACTTGCATTGACTTAATTAATCAATTACTATGGCTTGGCTTAGAGGACTAGTTTCTCATTAAATCAATCATTCACTAACCACCCACACTGTACTAAGTATTTTGTGGCTCAAAAGGGTGTGAAGTATAAGCTTTGGGCAGAAACCACAACCTAGTTCAGAAGTAACATTAAGGTGGGGGGCAGGGGAGATTTTTTTAGATGAACATTTAATGTACATATTAAGATGTACACAGCAAACAGATGTCCAGAAAAATAATAGCAAACACTTACTGAATGTTTATCATGTATATTTATGTGAGAATTATTGGAAATTCTTTCATAAAGACATCCTCCCAAAGTCAGCAGCAGTGCCCCAGAGGTACCAAACCTAAATCTTTCAAGACTGATTTCTTGGATTGGTTCAGAAATGGACTGTGGCGTTTCAAGACAAGAATTCTAGAATTTGTACCAAAAAAAATAAATAAATAAAAGCAAGTAGCATCATTAAAATAAGTACACAGCTCTCAATGTAACTACTTACAAAAACATTCAATTTTAATATTTAAATTTTGGCATACTCATGCCTCAAGGCTGACATAACAACTAACTGTGCTAGATACAGTTCTGAAGCTTTGTTTTCTTTATTGCATGACAACCCTGTAAAGTAGGTCCTTTCATATTCTCATTTTGCAGAGGAAAAAACTAAGGCTAGAGAAGGTGAAATAATCTGCTTAAGATATGGGTTGGGATTGTGGCTCAGACACAGAGCACTTAGCACATGTGAGGCACTGAGTTCAATCTTTAGCACCTCATAAAAACACAAATAAAATGAAGATATTGTGTCCATCTAAAACTAAAAAAAATAATTTTTTAATAAATAATTTGCTAAAGATAGCATAGTTACAAAGAGGAGGAGCCGATTCAAATCCTGGCAGTCCAGAACCCACTCTTAAACCCCTTTAGGTTCTCAGCCTCCTTACCTTTTAGTCATATTCCTACTACATACATTGAATACTCAAGTGCAAAACTAAACGAAAATTCCCTATGGATACCACAAAGTTTCATTCTTAAAAAGTCAAAGAAATGCAAATTAAAGTACTATTTTTTTTTCACCTATGAAATTAAAGATATAATATATTGGCTAAGATTCTGCTGCATAGAAGTTAAACTGATACAAATCTGGGAAGTTTAATTTTTAAAAACACTCTAGAGCTAAACTGCCTAGATTATAATCCTAGTTCTGACACTTGCACTGAAAAATAACTTTAAGCAAATTATTTAACCTCTCAAGGCCTCATTTGTAAAACAGACAGCATTAGTAATCCAGAGAGTTGTGCAAACTACATAATTTTAGACATGCAAAGCACAGAGAACAGTGTCTGGCACACGATATGCATTCAATAAGTTTTAGTTATTAATTCTATCTTTCTGGACATTGATTAGAGAATATATAGCAACTATTTTTTAGCTCAATAACTTCATAATTATATATGGGCTCAAATGACAGGATAAACAGTCACAGTTGCATTTTGTATGAAAAAGAAAATAAGGACTCCCTAGAATCAATCAAAATACTCAGCAGTAGGGGCATGGGTAAGTAAATTCCGGTACTGTAAAGTACCACACAGCCATTAAAAATCATTTTCAAAAATGTTAAAAAGTATCAATTTTACTGTTTATTCACATGTACATATTAAAGATTAAAAGAAACACATCAAAATGTTAATATTTACTTCCAAGTGATAGGGTTAGATTTTTTTTACTTATACAAGAATTCTTTCCTTTGACAGACTTATGATTGAAGACTTTTCACCATTACTGATAGTAACTGCAATTCATATTTATCTCATAGATTTGTTTTCTCTAGTAACACCTTTACTTTTTGGACAACTTTACAAAGGATGAACAAGAATCATTTTGAAAAACTGCATTATTTAAAAGTACAAATCATCCAGTAACTGACATATAAATCTAACATAACTGCTGAGGATCATTCATACAATCTGGAATGAAAACAAAAAATTACCTCCAAGGTCTCCCAATTTGTAACACGAAGAGAAGGCATACTACTACTTCAAGTCTTAATCATATAATCTTCCTAACTGGACAAATGCTGTTCCTACTTAACTACATTTAATGAATGAATGACATACAAATTAAGCTTTATTTTGTCTGAATCAATGTTGTAATTAGTGTACAAAGGTCAAATTTTCACATTATGTCCTATACTATTAAAAGAGTTTCAAATTCAACATTAGTTCTAATCATTTTCTAAGTTCCTCTGAAATGTTATCTGAGAAAATAACTGCAAAATAAACACTTTATTGATAACAGTTTCATGCTTTTTATTTTCCTAACTTCTAATTGCCAAGAGGAACTAAAGCCTATGGCACAGTTGGCTATCCCAAAACTTATTAAACAGAAAGAGAATCAGTCTGAGTGTAAGCAATACTTTCACAAACTACACCATACGCCATAATTTCTGTAAGAAAAATACAAAGAATGAAAAGCAAATTTATGGCTAATTTCTTGCTCTGTGTGATCTGCAAAGATATTATTTGGTCCCTGCATATAATTCTATGCAAATAGAATAATTCTATGCAATAATTATGTTCCTTAAGAAAAACTATTATGAAGATCAAAGTTGTTCCCCCAAATCAGGGAGGGGAGAGAAAGAGGAAGAAAAATCATCAACTGTCCTTATTTGTCCTTATCTCTGTGCTCTTAAGTACATCAGAAACAATCTTAAAACTCATCTCATTCACTAATGTCAGTAACTGTGTGTGTGTGTTTCGCCTCTGTACATCACCTGCTGATCGTGCTACACAGGGTAGAACTCATCCAGAATTATGGAGTGGACACCACATCCAGAGTTTATCTTGTCATGATTTAGTATGCATCAGAAACTAGTAACTAAAGTTATTTCAGGTAGAGATCTTAAAAGATCATAAATTAGAGGTGGTCACTTTCACAATGTCTCCTAAACTCTAAAGGCTAGGCCAGGAAAGGGAAAGGAGAGGACAGCATTTACATTCAAATTATTTCCCCTCCAATTTCAAACATGCTTAACAAACTTACATAGACAAAACCCTGGACATTACAGATGATGAGGAATGACTTTTCAAAGATAAGGACAAAAGTTTACCTGACAGCAATTAATCCCACATAGTGGAACAAAAGCTCAGACACAAGACACATGGTTAAGAGCAAGGAAGAGATTTCTTCAAGATGAATAATTTGATCCAAACCCATGTTTCCAGGAGTTTCATTAACTACAGCTCCTTTCTTTAAAAAAAAAAAAAGAAGTTTTGAGGACCCTGTTACTTTGTGAACCAAATAAATAAAAGTAAAACATTATCAACAAAAAGATGTAAAATGAGATGTATTTTGTGCAATGCAGGAAAACCTAAAAATTGGAATAAACTTTTCTCTGTCAACAATTTATAAGTACAGAAAGTTCCTTACTGTTTTCCATTTTAAACAGAATATCTTTGAAAAGTTCTACTTAAAAAATGTAAACTGTGCATTAAACTGTGGTGTGGTACAATTCTGTTTAACAATGATGAGGCATACTTAAAATATGCACTTAAAACACTAAAGAGAATCTGATTTAACTAGATGGGGCTATATCTGAAGTACTCTCATGTAATATTTTGTAAGGTCACTTACCATTATTTTGCAATAAAAACAAAATAATCACAAAACACATTTTAATACTTTTTTGCACATCAGTTTTGTAAAAGGCAATCTGAAATAAGCCCTTGAAACTTTTAAACTACAATTTCCCACAAATTATAGTGACTATACATCCAAATGATATACAAAAGATACAAATATACATATATGTACAACCAGAAATAATATCTTTCTTTATGGACTACTACACATTTATGACTTTTGACTAGCAAGCCATACAGACTATATTTTATGTACCATACTGCTAAATTGAAAGAAAAAAATTTGAAGATCTGTAAGTACCCACACTTTTACCAAAGATAAGTCAGTGAAATGCTGTTATCACTAAGGCATCCTTAATGAAGACTCAACCAACTGTAATACTTGTGAAAGATGTTATTAATATTTATGAAACAGTAATGAAAAATTCTTGGGCATTTAAAAGCAAGCAGCTATTCAACACTGAATATCAAAACATCAGGTTACTTACAGACTTTAGTAAGGATTTTGGAAAAACTTAGAGCAACAAGTTAGAGTCAGAAAGGATCCAAACTAGCTCATAGCCATAATGCTAGTTGAAAAAAAATAATAATAATTCAGTTTGTGTTTACCTATCACAAAGTATTTTACTCTTTAGCTAAAGGAATAATGAAATTCTCTCCGGCTCCTTCTCTAGCTCCAGAAAGCAGAATTCGTGGTCTTTCAAGGTATATTGATAAATCCCAAACTCCTAGAACAAAGCCTGGCACTAGTCCTCAGTATTTCTTGAACCAACAAATGAATGGGAGTGCAAAACAGGTTAAGAGCAGGCAAATCTAAAAATATCAAAGAATTGATCACACACAAAGGTAGAATTGGTTAATGTGAATAATACCAACAAGGTGTGTTGATGTCAAATGTGATTAGCAAAAAACCTCAAAGAACAGTGTAAGACAGCAAACATTTCCTAGAAAACCTGTTGTATAAAACTAGTGACTTGACAAAATTATAAATAATCTTACTTCTGGTAAAAAAAAACTATATAGACTTGATAGACAATTGGATGACCAATTTAATTGATTTGATTTAGCTCGCAAATTCATAAACCCAGCTCTTAGAACAAAGGAAAATGTTCTAGTGAATTTATTAGTGCTCTTCTGTCAATACTTCTCACTTTCTGATGTAGTTTCTCACATATATCCAGAAAAATTTTCAAGCATCCAACTCCCCCTTATATCAGTGTAAAAACACTTGGAATTATCTGGAGTATATCCCACCTGTTTATCTCTTTAAAGACGGAAGTTTCCACACCTTGACACTAATTAGTATTTATGTTCGGGCAATTTCAAAATTCTTCACCAAGCATTTTCTTTTGTTCTAAATTTTAAGCATCCACAGTGATCCTCAAGTTCTCTAGGTCCAAGCTACTCACTAGATTAGGACAATTACATTAAGGTTAAGTTTTTCCTCATTGCAACTAAACTTCAGAAAAAGCATGCTTTAAAAAGTGAATATAAACCTGTCCTTTGGCACAGGATATAATGTATTTATTAATCCAAGGGAAAGCCAAAGTCTTACTCTAGTTCTACTTTCAAAAACCTGCTCGATTGCTAGTTTGTCTATCTTGACTTATACCTGTTACTGTAGCTACATGAGCAAGTACGTCCAGTTTCTGTTACAACAGTACATTTTAATTGCTTGCCATTGGCTATTTGAATCAGGTATGACATCCAGAGTTATACCCTATAGACTAAACACAGTGTATGACTCAATGTAATGCCAAAAAAGAAAGTTTTTAAACAGAATACGTTTGCTGTTGCTGAAAGTGACAGCAAAAGAGTAAAGCAACCCTGAGTGGTGACCAGACTCGTTCTTTCGGGCTTCCATGGCTAAGAAACGGAAAACCAATTGTCCAATTTGTTGGGTCTCGCTTCCTTCCCGCTGGCCCTCCTACGAGTGGCGAGGTAATTTCTGAACGAGAGTTTGTAAAGTGCTTAGGAGGCTTGTGGGATGAAAGATGCTATAAATACGCTCCATGTTATTAGTATGTTGCCACTGAGCATTTCGTGGAACCACTGTCACTGCGTCGGGGACAGGTTGGGCTGTGCACCCTTGCGGGGGCGGGGGGAGAAGGAGGGAACAGCCCCCTTCATCACCGTAAAGCTAGGCTGGGTCATTTTTTAAGCCGCAGCGAGACCACACGTGAAAAGTTACCCACACGCCCCACGTCGAGGACTCCGGTCGGTCTCCATCCCCGCCTGCTGGAGTGCGTGAGCCCGGAGGCAGGAAAAGCGCGGGGGCCCGGGCCTACACCCCACGGACGCGGGGAGGGCCGGCGGCGCGGGCCCGGCGCAGCGCCGCCCAGGGCGGAGGGGACCGGGCGCGGGGAACGGCCCGGGAGGCGGCCGCGCCGGGCCCCGCGCAGCCCCGTTGCCGGGAAGGCTCGCGCCCCGCGGCCGGCGGCGTGGGGGAGGGGAGGCGGGCCTGCGGCCTGTTGGGGGAGTTCAGCCCGGGCCTAGCGTGCGGCTCTCGGCCGGGGCCCCGGCCCCGGGGTCCCTAGCGCCGAGGAGGGACTCACCGGAAAGGCCCGGATCCGCATCTTGGTGTCCTTCCGGCTGCCCGTGCCTTTGCTCAGATTCGACATGGTGCTCGTCCCCTCCCCGGCGGCGGCTTCGGGTCGCACTCCGAAGCGCCGGTGTCACATTTAAGGCGGGCGGGCGGGCGAGGGGCGACTCTGGGGGCGGCGGCGGCGCGGCCCCCGGCCTGGGCTGGGGAGCGGGCCGGCCCCTAGGCGGCCGCGGCAGTGGCGGCTGCGGCTCGGGCTCCGGCGGCACGGACTCGGCTGGGGGCTGCGCTGGCGCGGCGGCTCCGCGGGGTCCCCCTCACGCCCGGCTCGGCTCCCTTTATCGCGCTCCTCCGCGATGGCGGCGGCGGCGGCGACGGACAAACATCTCACTGCGCAGGCCGAACGTCCTCCTCCTCCTCCTTCTCCTCCTCCGCCTCAGCGAGACGAGATCCGGCCCAGAGGGTGGAGGGGGGAGGAGGGAGGGAGGAGAGCCGGAGAGTGGAGAGATTGGGGGGAGGGGGGTGGGAGGACGGGAGGGGAGGCGGGCAGCCGCGGCGGGGACGCTTAGATCTCGCGAGAAGAGGGCGAGCGCGTAGCCCGGGGCGGGGTGGGGCGAAACTCCGGAGCGGGAGGGGAAGAGAGGAAGTGGGAGGGGCCGGCAGGGCCGGGAGGCGGGAAGTGGGCCGGGCTGACAGCAGGAGGACTAAGAGCCTTTTTGAAAGAGGAGCGTCGAAGACTTGGTTCTGGGCAGAGGTGGTTGCTGATTGGTGGAGCGCGAAGTGGGGGGTGAGGGGGGGTCTTGGTCACGTGGGAAGTGGGCGGGGGAAGTTCGGAGAGCTGAAGTAGGACTATGTGGTGGGCTGGGCTGGGCTAGAGCAGGCGGAGTATAGCCCTGGGAATGAGCGTGGGGTGCTAGATGGATCACTACGTCCTAGAACTGGTTCCTGTGTTTTTCTAGGGCATCTGGACTAGGGATGGGCACTTGAGCAGAAGCCAGAGACTCGAAAGGAGAGTTTGTGCAGGAGTTACCTGCACTGGTGGAAATTAGTGTCGCGTATGCTTGACATGGTGTTTCACCTCAGCTGTCAGGACTGAGGGGTGGAGATGTTAATCCACAAAGTTTCCTTAAATTGTAGAAGCACCAGGACTTCAGGATTCACCAGGGCTCATTAATGTTAAAATCTGGTTTTCGTTTCCATTGAAATAAAATGACAACTTCCTTAATGTAGTGCAATATTTGGTAATGATGTTAAGTAGAATGATAGAAACCTACCTATAAACTGCCAAATAAGTCATTTTTATCATTATCAAGAGGATGGTAGATATTTAAAAGCAAAGTTACTGTTGGATTCAGTTTGCTGTGTATTTGGAAGAATTTTTGTGTTTTTTTTTAATCATATAGTCAAAATGTCTAGTTTGTTTGACTTTCATTTATTATGCATTTTACTTCCTGATTTACCTGCTTGCGCAATTGCTGTTATGCTTGGGTTTTCAACTCTGCTAGAGAATATGTGAGTTTCTTCTAAAGTTTCTGATTTTCCCGTTTTAAATAAGACGCTGTTGTTGGGATGAAAGCTGGAATTTTAATACGTTTTTTAATAGCAAACTTTAATAAGTAAACTAAGGAGTACTTTTTTATTTAGTGAATATATGGTTGAATTTGCCCTAAATTAACTTAATCCTGATGTCTAAGGTTTTTGTATTACAAAGAAATTGAACTATATGATAGGAAAACCAATGAAAAAACACCATCATAATGATTGTGCTTTCAGCCTCTACTTGGTTGAAATACATCTTTGAAATTTTTTTCCTTGCTGCAGTATTTGCTAATCAAAACAGAAACTTAAGGAGACTGTTACTTAAGAAAATATCTGTGTAAATACTGAACCTAAAAATAGGTCATCAAGAATAAGTTGATAATGTAAAATTGGGAGGGGCTCAGACTTGTATATAAGATAATGAGTCTGGAATAGAAGTTTATAATCTATATGCTAATTGAACATCCGTTTACATAATCATGAGAATATAATAATGGTGTTTTATCTTTGGTTTTCATGTCATATAGCTCAATTTGAATCTCAACTTTGCTACTTTACAGCTGTGTTATGCATGTCTTCAGGGCCAAAGACTTGATGGTCCCCAGAGTTCTTCATAAGTAAAATGAAGACAATAAGAAAACCTTCTCCTTGGATTATTGTGAAATTTAAATGAGAGAATACATTTTAAAAGCCTTTAGAGCAGTGTTCAGTACAGAGCATCCACTCAACCTCTGAAGACTATTTTTTTTTTCATGTTAAGCAGGTTTTATTTAAAAGTAGTAATACAAACTTCTCCCAGGAGGGAGAAGGGAGGCCATGGCTGATGTTCTGGAATCCCCCTCTGAAGACTATTATGGGCATTAAGGTCAAAGTTATACTATTGTCCGTTACTCAATATATAGGTTTCTAAAAGAAGTATTTGTATGCTTGTATAAAGTGGATTATATCTCAAAGCCAGTCTCCATTTAGATTTTACAAAGCAAGAAGATGAGCTAGGGAGTCAATTGTACTTTGGAAAGTAAGGGCATTAAAAAAGAATATGGAGGGGCTGGGGATGTATCTAGGTGGTGGTGTACTTGCCTCACATGGCCAAGGCCCTGAGTTCCCCAGCACCTCAAAAAAAATAAAAAATGAGGGGGATACTGTGCTGTGGTAGTTTCTTGCAATCTCAACTTCTGGGGAGACTGAGGCAGGAGGGCTACAAGGTTGAGAGCAGCCTGGACAACTTAGAGAGACCCTGTCTCAAAATTAAAAATTAAATAAAAGGGCCAGGCATGTAGTTCAGGAGTAAAGCACCCCTGTGTCCCATTTCCAGTACTGAGAAAAGGAAAAAAAAAATGTAGACCATGCCCATCGTTTCATTAAGGAAAAAGTAATATGTCAACCTCAGAAGTGTAGTTTTTAATAAAGGGCAGTTCTTTAAATTGATAATTCAGCCTTATGATAAACAACACATTGCACTGATTTTTCTCATTTCACTATGAACCTGAGAAAAAACCCTGGACCAGCATTTAAGAACTTACTGCACTTAAGTATATTTCTTTTTAATGTAAATCCGTATAATCACTCTTTAATTCATTTTGTTTTACAAGCACGGATTTTCATGTTTGTGTTGCTTAAGCAAAATTTGGCTGTTTTTAAAAGAATCACTGTCACCTATTTATTTTCTTGTGCTTTTAACAGTCAAGAGCAAGAAAAATGCTTCAAGGTGAATTCTTCATTCAAAATCTATTCACTTATTCATTTTTTCAAGAAACATTTACTGAATGTCACTATATATGTGACACTAGAGTGAATCTAACAGATGAGACCTGCCGTCACAGAACACGTAGTCCTTTTTTACATCTCAAAATTTGGAAACCACAGACCCAAGTTAGAGTTAGCAAACAATTTCCTACATTTTTCTGTCCAGAAACCAGGAATTTTCCTTTCTAGAGAAGTGTCGTTCTCAAATGTATATGAAATATCCTCTAAAGCAGAAGTGAATCTGTTTTTCTATGCCTAGTGGTTTTCCCTGACTTGCAAACAAGTGAACTTTCAGATTTTAGCTTCTCTGCAGACTGCCAACTGATCTAGCAGAGAAAGCAGTGCTGGAATAGGAACTCACTAGATCTTGCATGCCTGACAGTTGGTATTTCTACTCATGCTGACAGTGTCCTGACACAGGAAAACGGTGGCCCCATTTTCATTTATCTGCATGAAGCACGTGCAGTCAGACAGGTTGGGTGGTGTTCTTTCCAACTGCCCTTTCTGTAAAAGGGTGCTATGAGATATGAGGAGATTGTAAAAGGGAATAATAGCCTCTTCTTGGCCATGAATTTCTAGATATCCAGGATACCAAGCCACTTTAATCACTATTTCAGGCCCACCAATTTGATTATGAAGATATTGGTTATTAAATCAGTTCACAGCCTACCAATTCAATTAGAAAGACTTGTTCAATAGTTTTGAATAGACCAAGACTGTGTTAGGGAAAAATGGCTATTTTTCAGATTGGAAGACGAAAGCTATAGTGATATTACCAGCTCCTTGAATGGAAGGACTGGATCTGCTACTTTCTTTACTGTTCCCACCAGGCAACTGGTAAATATTATAAGCCATTAGATGTGGAATTATATATGTGTGGGTGGTAGCACACATATGTGCATTATAAGATGATGTGTTGTTGGAGGGAAGTAAGAGTGGACCATTGAGAACATAACTACAAACACTTAAATATTTGAGGCCTTTTCTATGTGCTGTTTCTACTTTGTTCTTACCATTTTCTTTATATCATTGAGAACAACATATGAAACATATGAGCATATGAGACGAGTTGTATCTTTAAAGAAAAATCTTAAATGTCTGATCATATCATAAAATCCTCCTCTCAATTTTTCATCAAACTGCCATACCAAATTAAATCATCTCACTGACAGCTCTATAAACTTCCTAGTTGACTTGGGTAGTGTTCTGCTTATTCCACATGTACTCATCAAATTAAATATTTTGGAAATAAAATATGTATATAACCAACTAACAACAGAATATAAATTCTCTTAAAAATTATAGGCATTTCATGCATGTAACTGTATTTTCAAGGAAAAGAATTTCCCCTTATTCATAGCATTATAACATTAACTGTATCAAGAAGCCTCCAGGGGACAATTATGAATATGTACTGCTTTCATGACAAGTAAAATATACCTCAAAATTTATAATTCACAAACTATGTCTTTGTGAAGTAAGTTAATTTTGGAGTTGAAATAAAGCATGGGACCAAAGAGGCATAAAAATAAAGGGTCTAAATTTTATAATAAATTTAGTAATTCTATGAATTATGATTACAACCATCAACAAATGTAATAAAATAGCATTATCCTTAAACTTCTTCAATAAGCTCTTCCTCTTGAGTTCATAATAAAACTTTATATTTCTTATATCTTGACCTAGTAAAGGGACTCTGGTAGAAGACAAGAATAACCTTTAAGAGATTAAAAGATATAAAAATGGTTAGGGCCTATTTCTAGCCTCAAATTGATATAATGAATTAAATTCTAAAGATAAGTTGATTCTCAGTCGATATTTTCTGAATCCTCTAATTCTTGTGTGGCTGGTTATTGAGCAAGGTACCCTTTGAACAGTCAGTTCTGAGACAGTAGAAACATGGACATCTTGTGAAGATGAAACTGGCAACTTCACATTTAACCCAGTTAAAAACTTCTTAAAATGTTTTCATTAGTGAAACTATTAGAAATGGTAGTTCCCTGGTACTGAAATTCTTATTGAGTATTGTCTTTCTCTATATGAACCTTCATTTTTTAAAACAGGTACTTTAGATGTTTGGATTATTAAGGCAGTTTCACATTCTTTTTTTAATTACAGAGCAGTGCCTATTCTTTTTGGAGGTAGAGGAGTACTTCCTATGAGCACCCTGACCCCTTATTTTAAAAGAATCCCCCACTAAGTGAGGCCTTGGTAGATAAGTGGTTTCCTCTTCCAAGCACATTAGTCAAGGGGGCCTGATCCTCCTTCTTCACGTCTCGGCTTGCTCTGTGAGCAGATGTATAGTGGAAACACAGCCAGTCAAATCATCTAGAAACGGACTTGAGTAGATGATGGGCCTGGGCCAGTTGGGCATTCAGAGACAGTGGCAGTACGTGGCCTAGACACTTCCCACGGAATGGTTTTCACTGCTGCTCCTCAGCTTGCCAACTGTCCTCAGGTCCCTACTTGTTTCCACCTATTGTCTTCCCTTCTCCCCTTGTTTCTGGGACACCAAGTATTTCTTCCCCAAATTCCATTTTTGCTTAAAAACAGTTAAAGTTTGTTCATGCTGTGTATCTGTCAGGGTGCTGGCAGGAAACAGATGGTTCACTGTAACAGGGATATTGAGGGCAGTGTAATTAAGGGACTATCTCAGAATAAGTGCAGAGTTAGGTAGTGATCTAGGGATGATGAAGCATCTCAGGACTAGCAGTAGTGGGAAGTCCAGCATCACATCTAGGCTCTAGGAACTAGGAGAATAGTGGCCACCAGAAATTCTTGCTGTCTCCAGGCAAGAGGGCTGCTTGACAGGCTGAGGCTTAGGAGAGAACCTACTGACAATCTCTGGGGAAGTAAGAGGGCAGCCAGGAAAAAAATTCCTTGAACTCACATTCCTCCTTCCTTTGGACCTCTGACTGATGCCTCTCATTGGATGAATTAAAGGGTGAAGGAGTCAGAGATGGAGGCCATAAAAAGCCAAGCAGGGCACTGGGTGGAGAAGGGTGGAGACTAGATCCCAAGAGGCTAACAAGGATTATCTAAGAGTGCTTGCAAACAAGACCTTTGATAAAATGTGTGTGTGTGTGCGTGTGTGTGTCTATGTGTGCATGCCTGCATGTGCATAATTCTTTTAAAGCCCTCATACAGTTGTAGAGTCTGTGCAGTGTACAAAGGTGTCTAGGAGGTAACTACGTGAGCAGAGACTGTTACTCAGAAGGCACGTGCCCTGCAAGTGCTATTGTCACAAACAGGAAGGAGCACCTGTTTCTTTGATCAAAGATGCCAACTGCATTTTAAGCTGCAATGGTGTGGGGCTGCATTTGTTTGGGTGGTGGGAAGCCTTTTCTAATTTGCATAAAGCCACCTCATTGACTGATAGTAGCCAGCGCACTACTATTTTAAACTAAACTATAAAATACTATAGCACCATGGTTCAGAGGGTCAGCTCTGTAGTCATATGACCTGGGTTTTGTTTTGTTTTTGTTTTTATACCCAGAATTGAACCCAGGGGCACTTAACCACTGAGTCACATCACCAGCCCTTTTTACATTTTATTTTGAGACAGGTCTTGCTAAGTTGCTTAGGGCTCACTAAATTGCTGAGGCTGGCTTTGAATTTGTGATCCTCTTGCCTCAGCCTCCCAAGCTGCTGGAATTACAGGTGTGTGTCATCGCACCCAGTAGATGACCTGAGTTCTAACCATGACTCTGCAATGTATTGAATGAGCCCCATTTATTCTCATCAGTAAAACCAAGTTAGTAATAGTATCAACTTCACAAGGCTAGTGTAAAGATCAAATAATGTAGATAAAGTGTTTAGCCCAACGCCTGGCACATAGTTTGAACTCAAACTGTTACCATGATTAATCTTTTACTCTTCCCAAAACATAAAAAGTATAAACTCCGGGTGTGTGTATTACATGTGGTACAATTCATGCTCATTTGTACCCCTGCATTTCTCTCCCTCTGTAATGGCACTTTTATCATGCACAAGAGGGCAGCAAAGCTGGACTTCATATCATGACAAGAACAGAGAAGTTACGAGTCTCACCTTGATGTTAACTGCATGGCAAATTAAATTCCCGAAGAATTTGATCAAAAGTATGATACTTTTCATCTCTGTTAAGAAGGCTTTTAGAAGTAATAGAATGGTTCATGTGTCTCTTATTTGGTCAATTTATTCACCATTGTTTTTGATGAATTTCCACAGCTACCACCTAATGTTACATATTATAGTACTGTGTGGTAAACAGTTGCCATGCGTAAGGATAGGGAAAGATTACAAACTAATTGAATACAGGAAGTATTGCTTTTTAAAACAAGCCATCAGACTCTCCTTTACATCAATACTGCGTTCTTTGAACTCAAAGAATATTAGCAATTATTATAGAGATATATCAAAGTCATAGCGTAGTTGAAGGACTGGAGAAATATATATGAAATTTGATGACCATTAACAATTAAGTTTGCCCTCGAAATTCTGGTGCATCCAAATCAGCCAAATTGCTTTCCACCGCAGGTAACAAAAAACCCAACTCCAACTGGAATAAGCAGTAATCAAATCTATTATCTCACATAAGTCCAGAGTTAAGATGGGATCCAGACATATTACATCTAGGCTTCAGCCCACCTTTATGACAATTTTCTTAGCCATTTTTTCCTATGGAGAGTTAAGATTTATTTTTATTTAATTTTTTAATAGGAAAAATGCCTACGTGCTTCAAAAATCAAAATTATGTACAAAAATATATGGTAAAGAATCCCCATGCCCATCTTCACTTTGATATCATCACCCTTCCATCACACAATCCTGACAACTGAGTATTGCTAGCATCATGATGTACAGCACTGCATTCAAGTCCAGACTCTGAACTAATTAGCTGAATGACCCTGGTTGTGCCTATGGAAAAAGAGATAACAGTACCCACCATATGAGACCGTCGTGAGAATTAAATGAGCCAAGAAACATTATGTGCTCTTAGCATCTCACAAATACTAAGCACTTAGCAAACGTCTGCTCATTTCATTATTTTCCTCATTTTATCGTCATGAAAACCATCTCAAAGAGATGAAGTAACTTATCTGAGAGAGTTAGTTGCTGAAGATCTCTACCCAAGAGGAATTCAAACTTTAACATTGGGTCTGCCAATTCTAGAGTCTGTAGGTTTTACAACTATGTCATTTTTCTGTTGAATCATCCATTTCAGACACTATATTCCAATTATACAAGATAATGGAATGAAGCTCCTAAAAGTGGGGATCAAAAAAAAATGTGTGCCAGGCACAATGGCACACACCTGTAATCCCAGTGGCTCAGGAGGCTGAGGTAGGAGGATTGCGAGTTCAAAGCCAGCCTCAGCAAAAGTGAGGCGCTAAACAACCCAGTGAAACCCTGTCTTTAAATAAAACACAAAGTAGGGCTGGGGATGTGACTCAGTGGTTGAGTAACCTGAGTTCAATCCCCAGGACCAGAAACAAAACAAAACAAAACAAAACAAAAATAGTCGTATCATCTTGAGTGTTCTGCACCTACAAGTCACTAAGTGGTTGTTACTACATGAACAAAAAATGGGAAATCTAGGTCTAAGATCCTAATAAACTACCTTGCTGCAATTTTTGAGTGATGGACTGAAAACATAGTAATACCTTTGAGGGCTTGATTTGGGTTGGGGATGGGGTCTTACAGTCAGTCAATTTTTATATCATCCACAGCTTCTCTGTTTCTATCCACATTACATCATCTTTACTAATGAAGATCATCTTTTTGTAGTTTAAGGTATAAATTAGCAAAGAAAGATTCAATTTTGTTGAGTGTATTCTTACTGTTTAAGAGAGAGGAACTAAACTTTCAACAAGTTTTGGAGCAAAATAAATTTCCTTTATTTGCCAGAAAATCTAAATATATCTGAATGTCCCCGTTATACTTAATTAATATTCTTCCATAACTAACGTGGCACTTCCTTGTACCACAG
Source organism: Glaucomys volans (assembly GCA_020662805.1). NCBI lineage: Eukaryota > Metazoa > Chordata > Mammalia > Rodentia > Sciuridae > Glaucomys > Glaucomys volans. The sequence continues at coordinate 602,901 of JAJEJO010000236.1, forward strand.
TTGATTATTTTTATTAAAGTTTATTACTTATGGATTTGGAAATACTGTGGGTCAAATTGCACGTGCCCAAATAGTCCAACTATCGAAGAGGAGCTTGATATGCTGCGGCTGACCTAGTAGAGTATGGTTGTCCTTCAACATCAGAATTTTAAAAGCATCTCAATGCAGTATGTTATAGCAAATATAATTTTGATTGCATTTTTAATATTAAAATCTCTTCAAAATGTAAAAATAAACAATGATTTTATTGTATGTTAAATTTTAGCTCCAAAGAGGGGGGAAAAACCCACAAAAAGCTGTGAAATCTATTTAACAATACATGATGTGATCAGGGGTGAACTGACATATTCAACTACATCTGAGTTGCATCAGAAAAAGGAGGATTGTTGGGTGGATATAAGAATGGGTAGACAAATATGAGCTAACACTAATAGATTCAAATGTAAATTGCAGAATCTTTGTGGTGGGTATATAAGTGTTCACTGACCAGTTCTTTCAACTTTATGGGTAGATTTGAGGTTCTTCAATACTACACTGGGGAAAACACGAATGCCTAAGCAAATTGCTTAGAGTCAGACTTTAAGAGCTCAGAATATGCTTATATTATAAAAATATCACAGTAAATAAAGTTGGTACATGAAAATGTAGAATTAACAATTACATTAGATACAATCTATCCATCATCCAGTGTATGCCAGAAACTGTACCTAAGTGTTATCTGATTTAATTTAATACAAGTATCACATGAAGAATCATTTTCCTTATTTATATAAGTTAGGAAATGGGCATAAGAAGGTTACATAATGTGCAGGATGGTGTGCCTCAAGAGGCATACCTAAGAGTGAAACCGTATCTGTCTGAGTGTACAGCCAGTACTGTTAGCCACTGCATTCTAGAAAAGAGAAATTTGAATTGGGGACCTTAAGAGATTTTCTGGTTCAGTTTCCCCAACTCTTATTACAAATGACATAAAGTTTCAGTAGCAATAGAATCACAGGTTTCTACTCTTTTGACCAAGACTTTTCCCACTTATCGTGCTGTTTCTTTAAGTGCAGTTGTTTTTAAAAAATGGATTTACTTTAGGATTTTTTTTTAGCAAATCATTTCCATAATGTACTTTAATAGAATATAGAATTTGATCTATATTCTTTTTTAAGGTATGAAATATGCCACAAACGTGGGCACCCTGAGGCTATAAACAGTATGTCCATAAGTGTAACTGTAGCTTACGCTTTCAAATGCACTCATTGTGCACATTTTCCTACTGGAAAAATGCATGAAGAGCTGAAATAAATACACATAATACCCATTTGAGTGGAAATCCTATAATTTTGATGATCTCATTTTTTTTTTCATAGCTCAACAACTTTTTTTGTTGTTTTTGAAATTTGAACAGTGACTGATTTACATGGTGCAGACCACCTTAAAAACACCCGGATAGAGGAAAGGAAAGTTGAGCATTAAGAAAGCAAAAAGAATATATTTCTGAGCAATTTCTGAGCATCAACTATGAAGTACTGACCTGACAGCATAGTTAATACTAGGCTTATCATGAGCATCACCAGAAAATGTGTTTTTGTTTTGAAAATAAAAAATAAAAGCATAAAAACTAAGAACCAATAAAGCAAACACTTAATATCTTACCATTTGTTTATTTTTTACCATTTTTTTCTCGGACACAATGATATAGTTTTAATGTGTAATGAAACTATGAAAAAATCTTTCTTGATTTCAGAACATAGGTGGATTGGAAGACAATTTCCCATGAGTTTCCTGAGTACGTCCAGGTCTTGCAAGTGAGGCACCAATTACCTTTATTATGGACTATCTTTTCAAGGATTTTTGGATAAGAATAGCCTTGAAAGACAGAGGTAGAGCAAAGAGCAGATGTGCTATTGTTTGTTTAAAAGATTTGGGTTCCCTAACTCAGTGTTTCCCTACTATAAGATTGGATTCATTGTCCGTGCAGCTATCTGTCTGAACTCCTCTGCATCACCTATGGGAAATGGGCCTTGGGATACCAGTGCAAATGCTGATACTTCAGTTACAAAGTGTGACAAAGCCCTTTGTCTCTGTTACAGGAGTCTCATGTCTTCTAACAGCCTCTATTGAACTTCAGCAGGCTCATTTGTTACCCACCAAGAAGTAAAAGCTCAGGCTCGTCCCAGTTCTTTGCAGGAATTCAGGTACAATATGGAGACAAAGATCCTTCCTCCTATTATTTCTTGAAACAATTCTTAGAGAATCTTCATCAGCTTTTTGGGAGAATGGGCAGTACATTTTAGTAGCTAAGCACATGGACTATGCAGCCAGGCTATCTAGGTTCTTCTGGCTAGGGCTGTCTTTTAGTTTGGAGTACCCTGAGAGAAGGATGTGAGTGAAGAGAATGAGGAAGTAAGGCAGGAAAGGGAAAGTAGACAATAAACGATGAATTTTCAAGTAAGTTTTGACTGTGGGCATTTAAAGTTTAATTCTACCTGGGAACTCTTGGTAGCCAATATGGAATGTGAGCCTCTGAGTTATCCTACCTGAGGGGGTAGGGAGCCAGGATACTTACACCAAATACCATCTGTCATTTGTTGAGGGCTCCCGGGGTGGGGCAGGTACTGATTCTAGTCCTGGATTTTCTGGCCTGCCCTGCATAGCAGAAGTTGGCTGCAACAGGCTCTGGCAGTTTGAAGTGAGGTCTGGGTGTACCCTGCATTGATAAGTCCCAAAGGAATATAGTGGGCACACCCATAGCCTTTGCTGCAGACACCCTCCAGCAGTATATTGCTATGAAGTGACTCAAACCTGCTTTTGCTGTCTGTTTCTTCATCTGTAAAATGGGAACAACAATAGTACCAATTACCAAACATGGTGGTACCTGTCTATGATCCCAGCTACTTAGGAAGCTGGGTCAGGAGGATCACAAGTTTGAGGCCAGCCTGGACAGCTTTGGGAGACCCTGTCTCAAAAATAAAAACAAAACAAAACAAAACAAAAAAACAGCTCAGTGGTACAGCACTTATCTGGAATGTCCTAAACCCTGAGTTCAATCCCCAGCACCACAAATGAATAATAATAACAACAGCAGCAGCAGTAACACCACCAATCACATAGGGTTGGTAAAAGGATTAAAGATTCAGTCCATGTACAACACTTAAAATAGATCACAGCAATTCATAAGCACTTTGCATCAGCTTTGTTGTGGAAAAACAAAGCTTATTTATTCATTGGTTGATATTTTGTCTATGTTGTTCTCTGACATTCTGGAGGTTGACTTCTAATTCCTTAACAGTGTGAAATTTTATTTTATTAAATGCCTGTGATGAACTCTTATATATTCTTGGTGTATTCAAGGTGTATTTATGTCTGACATTTGTCAAGAGACAACATTGGTGCCACATAGGAAGCACCAAGAAAGATGTATTTAAAACTTATTCCTATTTAAATTTCCTTAGAGAATTTATGGGGCTAAGCACTCCTGAACTCTTTAATTTAAAGATTTACTGCTCTGTCAGAGAAACTAATTAAATCTTATTTGAAGTGTCACTAACACAGCAGCATTAGATTCAATTTTTTGTTCTTCTATTATGGGAATGAGAATGTAAAAGAGAAGTGTGTTTCAAACCAATTTTCTAGCATTATGTATCATCTGTGTCAGATTCCTGTGAATCAACATCATAGTAACTACAGGATTCACCAAACAAAGCACTCAAGAATTCTAGAAAGCTTACTTCACTTTTGATTTAGGTAAAATTCTATTAAACAAACACCAGTAGAAAACTACAACCTACTAGGGAGACCTGTATTTATGGAAACTTAACTCTACGGAGGCCTATAAGTTTGCCTGTTTCCTACCCTAATAACATCCCTAATCTCCTACTTCTTTTCTTTTCTTTTCTTTTCTTTTCTTTTCTTTTCTTTTCTTTTCTTTTCTTTTCTTTTCTTTTCTTTTCTTTTCTTCCTTTCCTTTCCTTTTCTTTTCTTCCTTTCCTTTCCTTTCCTTTCCCTCCTTCCCTCCCCTCCTCCCTCTCTTCCTCCTTCCTTTCTCTCTCTCTCTCTCTCTCTCTCTCTCTCTCTTTCTTTTCTCTCACTTTATTTTAATAAGCCAACAGCTCTGCCTTACCTCTTGACCTCTTACTTCAAGATCTCAGTCACTTTATCCAAGTCTCTACATAAGGAAATCGGCAAAAGAATTTTCCCCCAAAATCCTTCTTTCACTTTGCCGTTCTTGTTTAGGTATTCTTTTCTTTGCTATCTTAATATATGTATATTAAGAACTTTATCACACTTTATTACACACATATATATGTATGCACACACATACACACACATATGTATACATGTGTACAGAATCTATACATATACATTTATACACATAATTTATATATAGACATAATTATATATAGATATAAAAATGAGAAAGTAGAGAAGAGTATAATCTTTCTATAAATGTTTTATCAGGATTTAGGATGAAAGAAATTTACCCATAATTTTCCATACTAAAAATCTGACAGTTTTAACAAACATTTTTTCTAGCTACTATTTTTCCTACATTAAATGTCTTACATTTGAACTCTATTAGATGGTGCTTAATTTTTATTACAGACTAAGAAGAGTTGGAAAACCTGTAAGGTTTCTTTCCATCCATTAGTCAACTTCCTTTTTAAACTTTTGATGTCTTATTGACCTATATACATTTTCTCGGTATAAGGTGGGATAGTTTTGTATACCTTTTATTCATGTAGTCTATGACACTATTTTTATTTCTTACAATTTCCTAGCCATTTCCCTCCCTGCTCAATATCAATTTAATAAAACATTTTAAGCATGTGATTGATGCACACACATGAGTATGTATACGTATATGTACATATAGCTGTGATGAATTAAATGATTTTATCTTAGAATATTCAGGCTATTAGGTTTCTTTGTTATTGCAGTATTGGAGATTGAACCAGGGCCTCACACTTGCTAGGCAAGTGCTCTACCACTGAGCTACGACCTCAGCCCTGTTCAGGCTATTAGAGATGAAAACAAGCAAAATTCAGCGCATTTAATCTATGCTTTAATAAATAAAGTATACAATAAATCAAGATTTTAAAATAAGTTCAAATTGAATTACAGATTTATGGTTATTAGGAAGCATTTTATTATTTTAAAATGTTTTAAATAATCTTTTATGTATTTTTGTAATTATAAAAATATTGTAGCAGTAATGAATTCTGTCCCTTGCCTTGTTGTCAGCTCATTTCTAGATCATTTGTTTGTTGAGACCATCCCAAAAGAACCTTAGGAATTTTGGAGTCTCCTAATGACTTGAAGACCAGAGCCTCAAGGCAGGGTTATGAAGCTGGATTAGCAAAGAATAGTATCACTATCAAAACTCAAGTTCTCCTTTTTCTGCACCGTCTCTTATATGATTTCCCTCCCAGGTACCAAGGGTTCCAGTCCACATCCTAATTGTCCCATACCTCCTTGCAAGGTTCCACTAACGCTCATCTTTCCCAGACATACTCTGAAACAAACCAAATCCTTTCTTTCAACAAAAGTTACTATCTTTTTATTCCATTCTTTATGGGCCCCCCTTTTTTTCTGGGGGTACACTGCCCATTTATTTACTTTTTACCCCTTTATAATTGATGCTTTTGGGCTGAATCTGATGTTATATAAATTGCATTGAATCCCAGGTGCAGGGTTGGAAAGTTAAGGCATGTCAGTGACATTGACTATCTCTTGGCACTAGTACAACCCCCAGAAAGAAAGATTAGTTACATGTTTTCTTTAGTGACGACATGAATTAAATAATATACCCTCAGATTAAATATGTCATCTATTTGACACAAAGTTCTTACAAAAGAACTTAAAGCAAATATAGACTATTAAGTGTAAAAGCTGGGGAATGTTTGACAGCTGCCTAGCCCACAGTGTTTACATGTTTTACGTGCTAAGCAAATATGTCAGTCAGTTTGTCTGACCTGCCCTTGCTCCCTTCTTGAGAACCTGTTCCCATTGTTTCTGGTGAATGGACAGCAAGCCACATGACCCTACCCTTCTGACTACAGCTGATTGGAATAGAGATGAAAGAAGCAGAAAAACAGAAAAACAGAGGAAAGGAAGCAAGTATTTAGCAAGACAGAAACCAGTGACCTAGTGACTCCAGTGAGGGAGGAAGAAAGAAAAAGACAGAACACACATCTTTATTCCAAAGATCTTCCCAATTCCTTCTTCCAGGTCTGTGAGTGACCCAGATGTACTTCCTCCCTGTGTGATAGATAATCTGTATAACAGAGAAGGCTAACTTCCGTAGCAGTGTAATCTAAAAGAGAGAATGCAAGCCACATATGTAATTTAAAATTTTCTCATAGCCACCTTAAAAAAAGAAGTAGATGAAATAAGTTGTAATATGTTTCCTTTAGTTCAATATATCCACAGTATTGCCATTTTGAGATGCAATCAATAAAAAAATTGTCAATGAGACATTTGCATTCTTAGTTTTACATGCTAAGTCATCACATTCTGCAATGTTTTAGGCTTACAATGCATTTCATTTGGGACAAGGCACATTCCAAGAGCTCAACAGCCACATGTGGCTAGTAGCTACCATATTGGACAGTACAGGGATAGAGCCGTCAATGGAAAACAACTGTGCTTTCAGGTACCACATTTCCTGTCTGTTTTGCATCTAGGAATGGCCAGGTGACTAGTTATTGCCAAAGACTTAGGAGTGGAAGCTATGTGTGTCACTTCAAAAACAAGGTGGTTAAGAAGCAGATACAACTTCTCTACTCTCCCTCGTCCCTTCCAACAGCTGTGGGAAAGGACATGGCACCCTCCAAAGCCCTGTGATACAGACAGCACAGAAAGCGCACGTGTCTCTGAATCAGTGTTTGAGAACAGCCTACTATTCATTTTGGACATCAAACAAGAAGCAATTTTTTTGTATGAACCACTATATATTTTTGGGTTTTTAAATTAGCCTAATCAACATATAATATGCCTGTATTTTCCTATACTGCTATTAAAAGCTTTTCCTCGCAACAAGTGATACCCTAAAACATGCTTGAGCAGGCACTTGTGTACACAAGAGTGCACACTTGTATACACACAAACCCGCATACACAATAATTATCTTTGGGTTTTGTCAACATATATCTGTTGAATATTTTTACCCAGGGCATGTTTAGGCTGCAGACTTTACCTCAAAAAATAAAGCTCTAAAACAAATCAAAAGGAGAATGAGAATGAACCATTAAACTCCAAGATGAAAACAAAGGATGAAAACTTCACAGTATTGATTTGGCAATGAGTTGACAAACTAGACTTCATGAAAAAATTTGTGCATCGAAAGACATTCCCAACAGGGTAAAAGGCAAGGCATGGAATGGGAGAAAATATTTGCAACTCATATAGTTGAGAAAAGATTAATATCCAAAATATACGGAGAACTCTTAAAACTCAACAACAAAAAACCAAACAACCTAATTCAAAAATAAGCAAAGGACTTGAATAGACATTTCTCCACAGAAGATATGCAAATGGCCAATATACACATGAAAAGATGTTCAACATCACTAATCTTTAGGGAAATGCAAATTAAAACCACAGGCAGACAATCATTTCACACCCATTAGGATGGCTACGATAAACAAAGCAGAAAATAATAACTATTGGAGAGTATGTGAAAAAATTGGAGCTTTTTGCCTTGTTGGTAGAAATGTGAATTGGAGTAGCAACTGTTCCTCAAAAAATTAAAAACAAATATGATCCAGCAATTTCACTTCTGAGGATACAGCCTAAAGAATTGAAAGCAGAGTCTTTTTTTTTTGGAACTGGGGATTGAACTCAGGGACACTTGGCCACTGAGCCACATCCCCAGCCCTATTTTGTATTTTATTTAGAGACAGGGTCTCACTGAATTGCGTAGGGCCTCGCTAAGTTGCTGAGGCTGGCTTTGAACTCACGATCCTCCTGCCTCAGCCTCCTGAGTCCCTAGGATTACAGGCGTGCACCACTGCACCCAGCTGAAAGCAGAGTCTTGAAGAGATGTTTGTACATTCATGTTCCTAGAACCATTATTCACAATGGCCAAAACATAGAGCAACCAAATGTCCATTGTGGGTGAATGGATAAATAAAATATGGTTCCTAGGAAACAATGGAATAATACTCAGCTGTGAAAAGGAAGGAAATCCCGACATATGCTGCATCACAGATGAACCTTGAGGGCATTCTTCTAATACATGAAATAAGCCAGTCACAAAAGGACAAATGCTACATGATTCTATGTATGTGAGTACTTAGTCAAATTCACAGAGACAGAAAGTAGAATTGATTACCAGGGGTTTGGAAGGGCAGGAAATAAGGAGTTACTGTTTTAGTGAGCATAGAGCTTCAGTTTTGCCGAATCAGAAGAGTTCTGGAGATAAATGGTGGTGATGGGCTCTCAATAATATAAATGCTGTTAATACCACTGAACTGTACATTTAGAAATCATGAAGATGGCAAATTTTATATGTATTTTACCACAATAAAATATTTTATTTAAAAATGTCATTTAAAAATTCAATAGAATATTATCAAAGCCTTCAGAATCCTGAAACTTTTGGTTAGAAAACATGTAATTCATCACTTTCAAGGATATTTTCAGCTGGGTGGGATGGCACAGCCCCTGCAACTCTAGCAACTTGGGATGCTGAGGCAGGAGGATTGCAAATTTGAGGTCAGTGGGCAATTTAGCAAGGCTATGTCTCAAATTTTTTTCAATCCTAAGATATAGCTGTAATAAGGAAAGAGTAGTTCCATAATACAACACAATAGTTAAACAAGTTTTTTTTTTCCATTGTGCTAACAATTATGGCAGAGTACTAAAGGCTACAAATATACCGTATTAAGTTCTATGGCATCTCTGTAGGAAATATGCCTTTATTTCTATGGAAGGTGATTCAAGGAGATTCTGAAGCATAAAGTAAAACAACTTGTTCAAGGTCATTTGGTACTCGAAAATAGGATTTCTTGACTTTTGCAGTATTGTCATTTTGGGCTGGATACTTCTCTGTTTTGCAGCATAGGATGTTTCTTGGCATCCCTGGTTTCTACCCTCTACATGCTCATAGCACATCTCCCCCATCTGGTTGTGACAACAGTCATTGTCAAATATGCCCCGGAGGTGGAATCACTCCAGGCTGAGAACTGCTGCTGTATGGCCAGCAGGTTATTAAGTCTAAGTCTCTATGTAGGGAAAGGACTAGAAGACCATAAGGACAGGAAAGCAGGCAGATCATAACAAGAAAGCATCACAACGTTTTAGGGTAGTCCTAGGAAACTCCCCTAAGTACCAAGTCATGCCAAAGTCTCAGTTCTTTCAGACAAATGTAATCATAACCAAGTCATGAGGGTCCTTCCAACACTGGCTTCGTCACAGTTCTGGAAGCAATGATTGAAAATGCTCATGACTACGTTAGACCTAGGATGATGAAAAAGTCTCTCTTTTCCTCTGTACTCGTCCTGTCTTACCCTAAATAAGCTCAGCCTCAAAGTCTCTTTCCTTCTGGACTGAGTCTTGGTCAGAGTACCCCCTAAACTTACATGTTAGACTCCTAACAGTTATCAGAGTCTGCCTGGTAACTGGCCATCCACCTAGATTCTAGCAGATTCCAGATGATCCAGCCCTCTGAGTCTGAGGACCGGACCTGCGGAGCCATACAGAGAGGTGCAGTTGACTTGGAAAATGTATTTTTGGCCTTAGAGTTCACATTAGAATATCAAAGTGTTTTGTAAACTACATGTCTCTGAGGAGAATAAAAATCCACTCTAGGATTTAATAAGCCTGCCTCTTGCTTCAAATTTAATGCTAATGGTAAACTGAAAAAGATTTCTAGTGACAGATAATTAGTGATAATGGTGATTACCGGCCTTTATATAGTTTTTCACCCAAACAGATGGCAGAGAGCTTGAAAAGTGAATGCTTTAAGGCTTAATTTCTCCCTCTTTCTAAATAAAAGTTCCTCTAGGGTCAGTAATAGTTTGTATTTAATACACTGCATTATGTTGCCCATAACTAAATAACAATTTCTTGGCAATTCAGTTAGTCTGTTAATTTGCTTAGCAATTAGCATTGAATGGATTTTTACCCTGAATACATTATAAATATATGAATGCATGTATGCCCAGTTTATTTTTCTTATTTCTTTACTTAACTTTTATAAGTCACTGTAGTTACTACCACATGATTGACTTCCAGAACACGGAGGTTCGCCTCATTATCAGGTCGCTCTCTGGTGACCCACAACAGCCCTCCACACATCTCCACCTCCATGAACACAGGCCAGCTTCTTGTAATGCACAGGAGTGGAGCCAGCTTTGAGATGTCTGGACATTTCTAGATTCCCAGGACTTTATTTCTGGATGCATTTCCCCTTATTTTGGGTGTCTTTTCACCTTATGTGTAGAGTTGTAAAAACATAATATAATAAAGACACCAAGGGTTAATCAAAATGTATCATACATTCAAACTACGAAAGGGAACACTGAGACTACTCCCTCCTTCCATCTTCCCTTTCTCTACCTTCTTTGCTGGGAAAGGTGATTTGGGCCTTGTATTATGGGACACTTCATGATGTAATCCAGGGAAGGAGATAGGAAAACAGGCAGGGCACCCTCTGAAAGCTTCAGATGCCTCATCAGGAGGTGAAAGCCTCCTCCTGGGAATGTGAGACATGAAGTCTTAGTCATAGTGAGGTGAACTGAGGCCTTGGATGCAGTGCTTGATCCCCACCACCATCTCCCTGCACTTCCCATTCAGTGCAGCTTTGGAATACACCCACAGTTCTGGTGGTACAGACCCGCTTCTGGAGCTACAAATTCAAATGCCTTCGGAGGCCACAGAAACATCCTAAATGTCAGAGGCTTCCAATTGTATGTACCTAAAGATGTTCAGACTCAAATTAAAAAAAAAAAAAGAAGAAGAAGAAAGGAAAACAAAAGAAAAGGAAAAAGAAAAAATTGAAAAACTTGCCTTTCCTACTGGATGATTCTGCATGTCTTTGGTTTTGTTTGCAAGTTTTGGCTTGGCCTTTCAAGTACTCCTTTGTATGGCACCTTTAACCAAAGGTCCCCAGAAAGTGCCTATGTGATGCAGGGGCACAGCTCTTGATTCCTCCCTAGCTGCTTCCTACTCACATGGGGCCCTCACCAGGTGCTACTGAAGTCCAGAAGAAGCACCTTGCAGACAATGAATACCTCATGGGACAAAGAGAGAAGACAAGTTCACTCTGTGATTTATATAACAATTCTCTTATATTGGGAAAACCACTATTACTATTGTCTTGGAACTAGGTAGAAAGTAATGAACAAAAGAAAGCAGCCAGGAAAAGTGGAACATATGAGAAATGTGGATGAAAGGTATCATTTGCCCTGATTTGTAGTCTTATATTCTAAAACTACTGAAGCTTCTAAGCCCCTCACATTTCTTCTTTGTAAAACAAGACCATCACTATGTTTTATTAATCACTGAGGCCACATATAGGAAAGCAGTGTTATGATTTTTTACACTTTACTGTCCATTTATTAGCTTATATACTGTTTGCATATATTCTCTTTAGAATTTATTGCCAAAGTGTTTTTTTTTTTCTGAAAGTTTAAGTTCAGCCCTTAAGCTTCTCTTTAAAAATTGCTTATTTTCCAGATATTTTTCTGATGTCTTTGATTTCCCTCATGAGTGATAAGATTAATTCTTTCTGTTCCCTCACTCATATGTCAGGAGCACCTAAACATTCCAAGGCTTTATTAAAATCCTTCCTTTCTCAATTGCAATTGAATTGAGCAAAAACAATTCCCAGGCCTGGTGCATCTACCCCAACTGCTGTTTATCTGCAGCTCAGCTGCAGAATACATGCATCATGCATCATGGTTACACACAGTACAAAGCTGGAAAGATATGCATAAGTCAATCTGTTCACATGGTCTAGCAGATCCAGACCTTCATATACAATTCATATATGTCGATAAACACCAGAGGGAAGGAAACAGAGTAAAGACTAGCTGTTATTTTCCATGACAAATTGGATGTTCACATAAGAATATGCAAAAACAAAAAGGAAAAGTTAGCATAGACAGACTTCTTGGATAATGTTAAAGTGGGGAATGTATGTCTAAATCATTTTCCCAGCCCTGATACACTTGTCAGGAGGTTACTTCTAAGAATGGATCATAATAGCATAATCTGAGTTTCCAGCTCTGCTGGGATCAAATTTCTTTGACTCCAGTGTATTTTAGGGTTCTCCAGAGAAGTAGAACCAACTGTACGTACCCAGACATGCCTGTACATGCCCGTACATGCACACACACACACACACACACACACACCCCTGAAGAGATTTGTTATGAGGAATTGGCTCACGTGGTCATGGAGGCTGACACATTCTAAGATCTGCAGGGTGAATCCACAAGCAGAAGACCCAGGTAAACCAATGTTGCAGTTTTAGTCTGATGACCCGGAGACTGGAGACCAAGAAGAGTCGATGTTTCAGTTGGAGTCCAAAGGCAGGATGAAATCGAATGTGCCAGTTCAGACTGCCAGGTAGGAGAAATTCTCTTTTACCCCAGGGAGGGGTTGGCCTTTAAATAGTTAAGAATCAGATGCAATTACTACATTTGCATACATGGCAAAGCGAACTTTACTTTTGTGCTTTCTATGAGAATAGATTTTACTAATGCAAATAATTGTGTAAACAGCAATATTCTACCTTCTTAAGGAAAAAAACTTGAAGTCATCTGCTGTTTGCAGGCAATGTCCTAATTCCAAATTATTTTTAAAATCTCATTATAAAAAGAAAAAAAGCATTTCTCTAAAAGCATTCTGTAATTTAGGCTGAGTCCCTAATGAAAACCAAAGAGCTGAAAAAGGAAAAAATCTCGTCAAACAGTATAAATGACTTAAAGAACTTCTATCTTCCAAAGGAGTTGCTTTGAGCTGTCCGTGTTTTAGTCTGTTTCTACAGCAATCTTTCTAAAATGATGGAGAGGCTGGTCTTATTTAAATGGACATTTTTTTTGATAAGTGCAAGTTAACAATGACAGTGTTTTTTATTTGCAATCAACTTCTTTTTTCTTAATGTAAAAATATCACAGCTTTTTTTTTTTTTCACATCCTTATTATAAGACAGTCCCCAGACCCAGATGAGCCTATGGAGCTAAGACAGCCCATCGCCCATTCTTTTAGAGACACCTCTGAATCACCCTCCACAGCCTCTTTTTTTCTGTTTTTATATTAAAAATGAAAATGTAGCATATATGTTTGTTGATTTTTAACCTGTTCTCACTTTCACATCTATTATTAAATAAACTTTGTCTATTTTCACTTTAAAAAGTTATTTACTTATTTATTACTTCAGTGCTATTCTTTTTGGCAGTAAAGGATAATAACCAGTACAATAACAAATTAATTCTCTATAAAACTCATGTTGATTTTTACCAAATATATTTTTGATTGATCTATATTGTTTATTTGTTCTTCCAGAATGATCAAACTAAATAAAATTATGTTCCCTTTTGTTTGAAAATACTTTGTGGATAGGAGTCTGCCTCTTCAATGCTGGGCTTACACAGGAAGAGTCCTTGTTATATGTGGCCGTGTTACAAATTCCAACCCTTCCCCAACTCATGTTGTCTTTTAAGTCCCAGTTGCTTCCTTATCTATTATCTAGAAGCCTCGTATGGAGGTTCCAAGTATTTAAGAAAGATACTTTTTTTTCTTTTTGAAAACAGAAGAATTATATCATATTCTCAGGAAAAGCCCCCAAAGCTGGAAGTCAAACTCATAAATCATGACAACAATAATAAAATATTTGTACACTGTATTTGTATTGCACACATTGAAAATTGAGACATGTCATATACTACACATTGATTCCTTAAAGTGTCCAGTCCAGTGGAGTCTGTAGAGTCGTAGAGCTGTGTGGCCATCCTCACTGACTCCTTTCAAAATCTTTCCATCCTCTGACCCCATTACTAGTCACTCCCTGATCTCCATCCTGCCAGCCCCTGACAATTGCTACCCACCATTCCTTCTGTATGGATTCCACTCCTGACAGTTCATATAAATGAAATGTGACTCTTTGGGTCCAGCTTCTTTTGCTTAGCATCATGTTTCCAGGTTTCACCACATGATCATGGGTACCAGTACTTCACTCCTTTTTGGGTTGCATACTATTCCTTTGTATGGCTATAACACATTTTACTCATCCATGCTCTGTTGATGGACATTTGAGCTGTTTCTACTTTTTGGCTATGAGGAAAAATGCTGCTGAGAACATTAATAAGCAAGTTTTGTTTCCATATGATGTTTTAATATTTGGGATGTGCTTTCAGACCTGATGAGTCCTTAGGTCTCACGAATGCTTTTTGAGATAAGGCAAGTGATCTATTCCATTTTACAGGGAGGGAAAGAGGCTCTAAGACATAATTGCCTAATTCCTGCTAGAATCAGCACCCTAATACAGTTCTATTTCTTTAAATGGCCTACAGAAAGTCAAGAGAAGCACACTATTCCCCCCTAAGAAAAGGTGAAATTTGTGTATTTTTGGTTTTTAGATGTGAATGCATTTGCCTGTGACTGTCAGAAAAGCGATGTCTAGACTAATTTACAGATACCAAAAGAGAATGTTGCCATAACAAGTGGTCAAAATTTCCTAAAACAGAGTTAAAACAGAATTATGCCTGGACTGTTTCATAGGAACAGGAATTTTTGTTCTTTGTTGTTTAATGACTTTACTTTCAAGGAAAATGCAAGGACAGATTGTCGCTGTTCACAGTTCTAATGCTTTGCAGAAAGAAATGGCTTCAGATTATTTTTTTCTCCTAATTAGCATGCATCTTGGAGATGACTGGATTTAAATCTTAACACAGTCTATTAATATTTCAGTTTTGGCATTGGACACATGAAATAGTATTATTCACACAAACCTTGCCAAAGCATTCTGAGTCAAAACTTGACTAAATTATTATAGTCCTTTTTTTGATCATTTGAGTCATCATACATCAACATTTTACAGGGGATTTTGAAAATGGCTTAATCCAAGTTCTCACATAGTGTGTGCACTCTGGGCCATAAATTGAATATTCCCTCTTTACCTTCCCTCTTAGGGGGGACAACACTTATATCAAAAGTATCACTTATATCGTAATCAAAAGACCAAAGTTTAACAATAAAAGAAGTTTTCTCCAGTTTTTCTCTGCTGGAATGCCTTTCCCCCAGGTTGTATTCCCCAAAAACCCTGGCTTGCCCTGACCCTTTTCTGATTGACAGAGTTAATAGCTCTCACTGTATATCAATGTTTATATTTCATTTATCACACTATATTAAAATATCTGTGTCCTCTGTTGGATGATGTGTGTCTTGAGAGTTGAGTATTTGGTTCATCTCCAGTATCCAGTAGAATTCCTAGTGTCATCGTGCAATAAATGTGGATTGACTTTTTAATAGGCTCTCAGGAACTCTGAGTTCTGACTTTGCTGATTATGAAATCACTATCTGCATTACCATCAACCAACACTTAGCCCTCAGAACTAGAAGGACTAAACTGGACCTACAAGATTTGTAAACTATTTTGTACATAGTCCCAGTACTTAGGAAGTTAATGAATTCTATGCAAAGTAGAAGTCAAGTCAGATAAATGCAGATTCAATATTAATATTTAGCAAGACTACCAATACATATGTATGTGATTAGTGGGGTGACTGTGCGTGGGATTTGTAAAAGAATTAGAAGTAGTAACATTGGGTCATGTTATGAGCTAACCTCACATGGGTCAATCAGTCCTTCCTTCAACATAAAATTATTGAACAATTATATTGAAGGTGGAGTCAATAGGACTTCCTGACTGATTGGATGCAGGTGTAAGAGATATGGAGTTAGGGATGCCACCAGTGTTTGGGGGCACTAGAAGGGTGGAGTTGCTGTTGAATGAGATGTGGAGATCTGTGGTGGGACAGGTTTGGGGGAAGTGCTCAGGAAGCAGTCACTTTGCTCTAGAGAGACACTTGGGATATCTTGGTGAACAAAATAAGGAAAGATGGCAGCCCCTGCCGTTACATGCTTGTGGAGGATAAGGACAAAAATGTAATGCATGAGAAAAGTAAATAGATGTCAGAAGGGGGAGAAGCTAGGAGAAAGCACAGGGCAGGGAGAGGGGCTCAGGAGGGTTGAGGTGGGAGGTTTTTGGACAAAGCATCTTTTAAGCAGAGGACACAGTCAGCTGAGATCCTCTCAGCCTAAGAGATAGTGCATGCTAGGTCCTCCTGGGAGCACCAAGGAGTGCTGCAGTTAGGAGAGAATACCAGGGAAAGTAAAAGAAAGGATCTGTGGGCCAGAGGCCAAACACATAGGACCTGGCAGGCCATTTTAAGGACTTTGGCTTGCACTACTCTGTTTCCAACAGGGAGTGTTTGGAAGATTTGCCTGAGAGGTGACATGATTTGATTTATGTAATCAAAAACTTGCTCTGGCTGCTGGGTGGAGAATAGACTCTGGGAAGGTAGAAAAGACTCAGGTAGAAGTAGGGAGACTTAAAGATGCCATTGTGGTAATCTAGGCCAGGATGGCAGTGGGTCATTGGAATGGGTTGCAGGGAGCAAGAAGTTCAATTCTGGATATATTTTTAAAGTACAGCCAACAAGATTTTCTTGTAGATTGAATGTAGGGGATCAAGGATGACTCCAAGGTTTTTGACCTGAGCATTTAGAAGGATGGAGTGGCCATTAATACAATAGGAAAATCTGTGGTGAAGGAATCTGAGTGAGGAAGGTCAGGAGTGCATTTGGACACATTACCATTGAGGTGTCTTTAATACATCAAGTGATACAGAAGAAAAGACCATTGGCTGAGAGGCTGCAGGGGAAACAATGTCCTCAGGAGAGAGCAGGTTACACTGAGAGCAAGAAAAGGAAGGAGACATTTAGAGATAGCTTGATGATAGAAAGGCTTTACAGGGGATGGAAAAGGAGCCCCAAAGGTGGGAAGGAGAAGATGGGGCTGAATAGAGGCTTCATAGTACTTGATGACAGTGAAGTGGAGGAAGCTTCCAGCCATCTGAGAATCTGAGTCTTTTTAATGTGATTGACATACATGAATATATGGATCCTGATGAGATTTGTCTTGGGGCATTCAGGCCATGGTGGTGAGCCTTTGAATGTTGGGGGTTGCGAAAGAGTTGTACGTGGACCTCCCTTTGGAGGAAGTGAAGAGGTCAGGGCAAGATGCTTCCCTCTAACCCCTGTTAATGGGGTTAAGAGCCATGGGGAAGGTGGTCGCTGCTCCCTGCAGGTCCCCCTTTTGACTCCTCTTTGTGTGGAATGGGAGGCCTATAGTGTTTGAGACCCTATTACATTTAAAGAACTAGCATAAGCAACCTGGGCAAAGACAAGTCATGTGGGTATTGCTCTTAAAATATTTGTGGTTATCATATTAAAATTGAAATAACAGTTTCATCATGGTCCAAATAATGACAACCTAACTTAATCAGTAACTGTGACTGTTATTCTGCTATTGCTCAGATGAACTCCTGGGGGGCATATTACCAGTGAACTTCAAGAGGATCGGTCCTTTAAAAACACAATTTTTAAAGGAACTACAGTAATTGTCAGAAAAGTTGTGTCCAAGTTTCATGTTTCTACTAAGGGTGAGTTTTTATAATATTTATATATTCACTTTTCCTATCTTTTAACATTGATATAATGAAGTCTACTTCACAGAAAAGCAAAAAAAAAAAAAAAAAACCAATCTTGCATGAAAAGAAATAATATAAACATGAAAGTAACACAGAAGTATAAGGTGGTTATCATCATGGTGAGAAATAGTGAATATTTTTCTCATATTTAATCCATGACCATTATGCAAGTCTTGAAAGCATACTTTAAAATACCCAATTGATCATGTGCACCAAAGCTATGGTACTTTGAAAATGACAATCTCTTCTTGGATTCAGAACATAATCAAGAAAAGATTTTTAAAATATTCAAAATAGAATTATCATCATTTTCTTTATTTAGCAACAGGGACTACAAAGCATGCATACATTTTAAACATTTTAGCCTTCTTTGAAGATCGATATAGAGACACTTTCAAAGAAAAATAATAAACATTAAGGGATTTTATTTTTGAATTAATGCACTTAAACACTTTGGAGCAGGGCTTGTTGGCACCTGTAATCCAACAACTTGGGAGGCTAAGGCAGAAGGATTGCAAGTTCAAGACCAGCCTGTCTCAGAATAAAAAATAAAAAAGACTGGGGATGTGGCTCAGTGGTTAAGCACCCTTGAGTTCAATCCCTGGTTAAAAAAAAAAAAAAATTTAAATCTTCAGAAATGTAAAAAAAAGGTTTATAACTTTTGGCATTTTATTGTTCTATTTCATATATCAATTCTGCTCTCCTGATGTTAAATGATATAATTTGGTCATTGTATACATAGATCCGTTGTTCCAAAATGTGATGGATGCTAGACGCACTGGGGATTCCAGACCTTCTATTCTCTTTCCAGTGAAGGCACTTATTTGACTGAAGTCAATGAAGGTTGAACAAGGGATGGTAGATGAGATGTAACCCTCTGTTGTTTTCTCTGGTTTTGTGTGGGTCAGGAAGAGAGCACAATTTTCCTGAAGTCAGCTCCAGAATATTCTCTTAATAATCTGCCTGCTACTATTCCCTCATTTTGAATCTATGATAGTTTATGCACAGAATGAATGATGTCCTTCCACTTGAGATTTTCATATTGTATGAGTGAAAACCCAAAGTCACAGCCAGTTCAAGGCCAGCAGATCCTCAGAGTTAGAATTAGTCATGTAGGTGATATGAGCCACTCTAAATGCTCATCTTTTTCTTTTTTTCTTTCTTTTCTTTTTTTTTAACCAAGTATAGCAATGAATAGAGTTTAGCTAACATTTTTGCTTTCCCCACTACATCAAGAGCCATGGTTCAGTCTGCAAGAACTGAAAATTTCCTGAAATTTTGTCTACTGTTTCCATTCTCTATGTCTTTGCTTCAGTTCAACTACCCTTAAGCCATGCCAGAGGAAAGAAACCAAGAGATATTTCAAAAGATATTTTTATTAAAAAAAGTTTTCATGATTGAAAATAGACCTACAGAAACACTCATATTTTGAGAAACTTTCCTATGCCTAACTTATAGTTTTTCATGTTGTAGTTTGACTTGAGTCAGGTGGGAATAAGGGAAGGAGCACTTTGACTACAAGAGAAGAGAGAGAGAGCAGAGAGAGAGAGAGAGGAGAAAATGTCCAGTACCATCAAATGTCTTAACTGAGAAGCAGAGGCACAGTTAATTCCAATACCATGAAATATTACAGTATTGCATGCCATTATCATCTTTGAGAAAATAATTGGTGTAAACCATGCGTCTCCTGGATGGGTCAACTATTGGTTCAGGTATATTGGACACTTCTGTTTACAAGGTCAAGGAAATCCAAGTGAAATTGCCCTAAATGTCAAAAATTCATTGGCTCCCATAATCAGAAGCCCAGACATAGGATAGTTTTTCAATAATCATAATCCATTCATTCTGGCTTCATTTCTTTGTGGTTTTTAAACTAACTCTATACTTCTCCATGTGTCAGCTCCATTCTCAGGCTGGTGATGAATTGGAAGTGCTGGTTACACACTTATAATCCATGAACATCATCATCCAGAGGAAGACAAAAGCTTCTGAACAGTAAGGGAGAAGCTCCTGGAATACTTCTTCTCATGACTCATTGGTAACAATTTTCACCTGCCCAATCTCTAAGAAGAAGAATGGATTTACCTGTCAGTCAGAGCTCCTTTTGGAAAGCCCAAGTGGGGAACAAGCACTAGATAGGCAGCTAATGTCCACTTACTCTCTTCCTGCTGGATTTTGCTGAGGATGGGTACCATATTTTACATGCTCATTTTTTTATTTCTGGTATCTGTCATGTTGGCAGGTACCGCGTGGTTGTTCAATAAATACCTTTGAATAAATAAATAATAAGTGAACACCCAGAAAGGTATCAAATCTGATCTATATTTGTCCTATAATTATAAAAAAGGTCCAAATGATCCCTGGTTTCTTGAAATTCAAAAGGAAGGCATTTGTAACGGCATCCTCCCTGAAAATACAGAGGAAGATCCAATAATATAATCAGGACTGATGTTAAATAGGATTTTATAATAGACCAGATATCAACCATTTGATAACATATGGCAGTGAACAGATACAAATGCCACATTTTAAAATAAACAATTTGGGGACTGGAGATATAGCTCAGTTGGTAAAGCGCTTGCCTCGTAAGCACAAGGCCCTGGGTTCAATCCCCAGCACCACACACACACACACACAAAAACAAACAAACAAACAAAAAAACCAATTTGGATCCTGAATCAAATGAGCTCCCAAATTTCATACAAAGGAAGCTTCTAGATGTTCAGCCTGCATTAATAGAATTGAAATTATTTTGTTTGGAGATGGGGAAGTAGAGCCTTGGGTTGGTGATTTGCAGATGTTCCTTCCAGATTTTATGATTATTGGGCTTAGCACTATTGTGCTCAACAATACTCCATAGATAGCAACTTGCACCAGCTTTTAGAAGCTACTCTCTGTTGGTGCATGTTTTCTTCTTCTACTTCTCTCACAGTCTCCCTGGTACAATTAGATGATACGAATTCCCAGCATTTGTTTACTGTGAGGAGGAGAAATGTTAATGAGTACCTTGTAGCCAGCTTTAGATATTGATATGCTGGACTTATTGCTATTATTTTTCAGGACTGTAGCCTATTTCATTTCACTGGCCATACATGAAGTTCCCTGCCAAACTCTTTAAATGTAAACAGTTCAAAAAGTGGGTGTCTTTGGGAGGAGTACTGGGTCTGCATGGTCACACACTTGAGCACTTCCTTATTATGTCTGCCTCCTCATTCTGATTCAAAAAGAAAACAAACATGCCTAGCCTCCACCTCAGTCACTGTACACCTGCAATAGATGAGTCTGGGCCCTCATGGTCTAACCAGAGGCCAAGAGTTGGCAGATGACAGAGTTCTGTTGGGTTGGCACAATGTGCTTTGTTTGCTTTTTATGTTTAAATG
The DNA here is from genome assembly GCA_020662805.1 of Glaucomys volans. Lineage (NCBI taxonomy): Eukaryota > Metazoa > Chordata > Mammalia > Rodentia > Sciuridae > Glaucomys > Glaucomys volans. The sequence continues at coordinate 623,991 of JAJEJO010000236.1, forward strand.
CGAAAGGCTTCAGGTGAGGCTCACTACCCCTATTTGACTTATGCATTACCATTACCTGCCTGGCCCTTGTGGGCATTGATCTCACCTCCCAGAGTCAACCACAAGGAAAGAGACTTTGAGGCTGAACTTATTTAGGGTGAGTAGGGAAAAGTATAGAGTAAAAGAGACTTTTTCATCATCCTAGAATAAATGCAGTCATTGGCATTTTCGATCTTTGCTTCCAGATCTGTGGTGAACCCAGTGCTGGAAGGCCCCTCAAGGCTTGGTTATGGTTACATCTGTCTAGATAGAACCAAGATCTTGGCATGACTTGGCACTCAGTGGAGTTTCCTGGGATTACCCTAAAACCTTATTTCATCTCAACTGTTTCTATTGGAAAATCAGATTTTGGGGAGAAGAACAGTTTTTAGTACGTGCTTCAAACACTCCACTACTGAGAAATGCCCTCCTCCACCATGCCTAGATCTTTAGTCTCCAGCAATACAATTGGGTCTATTCATTAATTTGCTCTTCAGATTTCCCAGGCAGGTTCCCCTGGTGGTTTTTCTTCTTCTATTATTACATTCTTACTCCTAATATTTTTATATCCATGCCTACAACTCAACCAAGACTTGTTTAGCCAGTGATGTGTGCAGGTATTTTCTAAGGCACATTGCACCAGCCCTTGCAACTTCATTCTTTCATTCAACAAATATTTATTGAACAGCTACAATGTGCCAGATAGAGTTCTAGTTTCTGAGGACAAACCCTGAGCAGGTCTATGTTGTAGTGGAGATTATATGCTAGCAGGAGGAGACTGACAAGAAACCTGTAAGCAAATGCATTTACTAGTGACTTTCAGACACTGGTAAGTGCAAGGGAGGGGGTTGGAGGAGGGGAAAACCAGGCACTGTGAGAAGACAGAGCTGTTTGAGGCAGGGGAGATGGTGAATAAGGGCTGTTTTATAAAGAACAGTTCATGAAGCAGCCTCTAAAAAAGTGGCATTCGATAGGAAATAGGGAGAGAAGAAACAGTTACACAGGAAAAGAGGTCCAGGCAGGGTGCACAGGTGACATGAACTTGAGTTCTGAGGAGCAGAACTTAGTGTGCTATGTTCCTAGTACTTGCAAATGAAAGGGAGGGTATGGGACACCAGACAGAAGTTCCAAGGACAGGGTGGAAATTGGGGCTTTATTCCAAATTCATTGGGAGGGTTTTGAATCGTTGGAATATTGAAACTTGATTTATGTTTTATAAACTGCATTTATTCTGCTGTTTGGAAAATAGACTGAGGCCTGCAAGTGATGAGGGTGAATGCAGAGGAAGAGTCAGGAGGTGACTGCAGTAATGCAGGGGAGATGATTGTGGTTTGGTCAAGCGTTTTAGCTGCTGAGATAAAAGAACTGATTTGGGATATGTTTGGAAGAGGAGCTGATGGGGCCTGTTTCAATGGGGAATGAAAGAAAGGGAGGGATCAGGGATGACTCCTGGGAGTTTTGGGTAGAGCATTTGCTGGTAGGGAAATCCAGGGCTCTCTCTACTGCTCCTCTGCTTGTTTATTTGTTTGTTTGTTTTGTAATGCTGAGGATTGAACCCAGGGCCTCAAGTATGCGAGGTAAGCACTGTACCACTGAGCCACGTCCCAAGCCCCTCACCTGGCTTGGTAAGTACAGACTGCCTTCCCAGTTGCCGTGTGCTGATCCTTAACAGGGATTGGGAACTGGAGCAGAGCAGACTCCACTTATGCCTCTTTTCGTTTTGGGTCTTGAGATAAACAAAACAGCAGCCGAGGTGGTGCACGGTATGGATAGCCTGGCCCTGCTCCTTTGGGCTGACTCCCGTGGGAAGCTGGGACACTCTGTAGACAGTTTCTCGCCTGCAGTGCATTGCTAGGTACTTTCAGAAGAATTTCTTAACTTCCCTACTCTTCAATTACAGATGAGGATAGTACTAATAATTGCTTCTCAGAATTATTATGAGACTTGACTTAATTTGAGAGGCAGTAAAGAGCCCAGGAAAGCTTGGCTTGTAGTCTGGAGTCAGGTCCCTGGGTTCCTGTCCATCTGGAATATTTGGTTGTGGGACATTGGAACAAGTTTCTTAACCTCTACGTGCCAAGATTCCTTATCCCCAAAGGAGGGTAATAATGGTTCCTGCTTCCAGTGTTGTGAGAATTAGATGAAATAATGCATGTAAAGTGCTTCAAACTGTGCCTGGCATTTGATGATGGTACTTAAAAACAGCACCAGATTAGAGGCACTTGATGCATGTCTATTATGAAAAATGATGTCTACGAAAAGTACTATAATACCTTTAAAAAGTTAGTTATCATTTTAAATTTTATTACATCCTCTATTATCTATGATGATTTTGTTTTCCAGAAATAATTACCACTTGAGCATGTGAATCTTTGGGATTCCAATGAGAGATCAGAAGTTCAGAAACCTATGGGGCCAGGCATGTCTCTCAGGTAGAAGAGGGAAGCAGCCCTGGGCTAAGCCAGAGAGCACACAGTGTGATCTGCAGGGACAGGGGGGTGAGTCTCAGCCACCACTTCCAGGTTCAGTGCTAACAGTGACACATGCAAATTCTTCAAAAGAAACTGGGAATCTGGAATTTCTAGATAAATCTTCTGGGGTTATAAATATTAGCATTTAAACCAAAGAGTTTAAAACACTTTGCCTGCTAATGAAATGTATGTGTTAGGGAAGGCGACCCTGGACTACCAATTTAGAAATGCTGATCTAGATTCTTGCAAGTAAGGTTTTGTTAGATCAGCCAGAAATGGGATCCAGGAAAGGTCAATATAAATGGGAAGATGGTTTAAACACCAGATGCCCTGGGGCAGACAGGACCAGGGAGGTGATGCTCAGAAGCTGCTCTAGGACAGGAGAAAAACTGGACTTGGGAGCGAGGAGGGCATTGAAAAGGTGAAGTGCGTGACCCAGGGTGACCAGGGCATACTTCACAACCTGATCTAGGGCTGGTTCCATGTCACAGATGTCTGCACCTTGAATACACAGGTTGTTTACACTTCCTGGGTAATCAGGTTACACAGGCAGCATTGTTCAATTCCCACTGCTTCCTGGGGCCTGAACTGCACCTGTGCTGCCAGTATGGCCTCATCCACACTTAGGCAACTGCTTGCTTTGGTCTGGAGGCTCCTAGGGGCCTTACCTGATGCAGGCATTTTGAAGCTCTGGAGCATAAGCAGGAAGACTCCACCAGAGCCAGAAAATGTGAGCCAGTGTGCTGAACTGAATGACAGAACAGGTGCGGAGATGAAGCTGCGGCTTCTTAATGGACTACCTGGCTTATCTCACAGCTATTTGGTTAGAGTTTTCATAGCTCAACAAGGCCTAATTAAGTCTTCATGATATTTACATAATAGTCTTCCATCGACTGGCAGAAAAAAGCAAAGTACAAAGAAGAAAAAAAAATGAAAGCTTAATATTTTTTGCTAATATTAAAATGAGACCTACACGTTGAATGTTCTTTAAAAGTTACAGGACAATATCAGTTGATGAGTAGATCTTATTACGGGACTGTTTTGCCCTGTCAGTGGACGTTTACCAATGTTTGGCCAGAGATGCTTCAAGACATCCCTCCCCCAAGAATTACAGGTCTGACATGCCAGCAATGGCAAGGCTGAGAAACCCACCGTAGTTCAAAAGAAGAAGGTAACTTGAGAAGGAAATGAGGGGCATAAATTAAAGGCTGCCATATGGGGGTTACAGGTGTGTATATGTGTGATTATATATGTATGAAATCTTAGCTGGATCTATTAAACTAATTATGTAGGCAGAAAGCAAACTACTTGGCTCTTATAATAAGAGTCTATTTTCCGTAGCTGAGTGTGGTGGTGTGAGTTCAAAGTCAGCCTCAGCAACTTAGTGAGGCCCTAAGCAAATCGGCAAAATCTTTCTCAAAATAAAATACAAAAAAAGGGCTGGGGATGTCGATTAATGGTTAAGCACCCCTGGGTTCAATCCCTGGTACAAAAAAAAAAAAAAAATCTATTTTCATTATAAAGGAGATACTTAGAGCTGTATATGGAAGCCCCTCTTCCAAAAGATTAACATGGGTTACACACAAAGTAAATCATGCAAACAGGTAGAACTTGAAGAGAGAAACCAAGGGTCCCTCATCCTTCCTAGTGGACCCACCAATTGTGTCCTCTCCACCAACTGCTCCAGGAGGTGATAGAGGTTGTCTCCTTTGACATCTCACTTTACCTACTGATGCTCTAAATACAAAAGAAATTTAAGGGCAGGTAAATGGAGGCTGAGGGTTTCATGCAATAGTGTGCTCTGGACTCTGTCAAGGACAATGTTTGCTAGGAGGTCCTGCTGAATTGAAGATGTGGATCATTATTTCCAAAGGAGAGGCTTTACCCTGAAGTTCAGACTAAGCTACTGAGAATAGAGGGAGACAGAAAGAGCCTGGTGAGTCAGGGCTATTGAAATAAAATTCTGGATTTCATGAAATGTCTAACAGGAAGGAAGCAAGGTGGGTACCATAGATTTCTTTCTTTTTCCACAAAGACTGTTTGGGTTTTGAAGTATTTTTAAAGGAATGGGCATTTTGGTTTTCCTACAAGGAGGCAGAGGTGGGACCTGACTTCTGAATGAAATCTCTATATAGCCTAATAAATAAAGTAGACCTTCTTCCTTGTCTATAAATGATCCCATTATACACCCTTGGAAGTCATATCACCCAGAAAAACCCAGCAGAAACCCAAACTCAAACTTGAGTATGGACATTAGATCTTTAAAAAGTCTTAATTGGGAGACTTGATTGATTTACATAACCTTTAGTTTTTTTTCAAGTTGGTGTTCCCCTCTTGTACTTCCCATTATTAACCCTCCCTCTCCTTTGACCTCAACAAAAACTACAGAGAGGTTGTATTTATCAAGTACTTACTGATGTTGTAAGCACTTCACATATACCTCTTTATACAAACCTCGCCTACAAGCAAGGAACTGAAATTTTAATCCAGGTGATCTGGTTGCACAACCTGTAACTTTAACTTGACTGTAGCTGGTATAGACTGAAATCAGGATTTAGAATTTTTCTAAGTCATCTCAATCTATTTTGCCAGGGGCCATATTGAAATAAATGATTCCTCATTTTTCCTGAAGCTTCTTTGAATTTCCTTATTGTCCTTGAAAGAAAGGACAATAAATACCTACAAACTGAGAGGTTTGGAGACATTTTAGGGCCATCTTCACAGGCTAATGAAGTAGCAGTACGTAAGAAAACAGGTTCTATAGTAGAAGTGTCTTGAATTTTATTAAACCCACTAGCTGAGTGATATTGAGCAAATTACTTAACATCCTTGAGTTTCAGATTCCTCATTTGTGAAGTAAATAATAACACATCCTTGAGTTGTTATAAGGATCAGAGGATACATTTTGGGTAAATTGCCTCCTAGGGCCTGACCTGTAGAAAGTGCTTAGTAAATGTGTTTTTTGTTTTTGTAGGGAGACTAGTGGTGGAATTATAGATTAGCAAGCCAATCTCTGATAAACATTTTAAAACTGTGAGACTAAATTCTGTCTCTGCCAAATAGAATTAAGATGGCCCTTGGAAAATGAGTTGAGATTTTGCAAACTTTTATAAAGGACAGGTACTATGAACTGTAGAAGCGCACCGTATAGCTACCTTTAAAATTTATGAGTTAGCACATTTCTTGCTAGTAACATTTTGTTGTTGTTGTTCCATGCAGCAAACCCTCTCTGCTTAAAAAAATAATAACAAAACAAACCAAAACAACACAACAACAAAACCATGAAGGGGAAGCTAGAGACGGGACACCTAATTAGTTAATTTTTAATATAGAGCAAACAGTATTTACTGCTCTGGTGCCAGGAAACAAAATCACACAGGAAGGTAGTAGGATTCCATATTTAGCTGGAAGGGACTTTCAGGGATTACTTAACTGTTTTTTGACACCAAGATAATTTAAGGTGATTCATCATTTTATGGGTGAAGGAATAAAAAGAAAAAGGCCTCATGAGAAAGAGGACTGGGTAGTTGGTGTGTCACAGGGGCTTGGAAGCAGTAATGCTAGTTTTCTCTCCCCAGTGTCTTTGCAGAAGATTTCTTTCCTGTTTGGGAATCCTGTAACTCCCCAGCTCTCTTCTGCAGAATCAGATCCTATTAAAATTAGGAAGGATCGCCCTCTAGAGGTCAAGCTAAGAGAGCATAATTGCAAAAGACTGGGCAGTGAGATTTCCCTTCATGAGGATTTTGGAGCTGAAAGAAACTCCTAATTTGAGAGGACATGAATTTAAGGGTTGCCAAGGGGGAAGGGACTTTACCACATGGTGCTATTTAGTATAATTGGAATAATTAGGCAATCCAGTTTACCCCCCTTCTGAAGCTTTCCCATCACACTAATCAAATAAAGCAGCAAATCTTTAATGACAAATCCCTTTCATAAGTAAGGAAATTCAAGAATAGTAAGTGAAATAAACAATAGTTAATTAGTAACTGGTGGCCCATTTGTGTTTTCTCCCGTCAAGGTTACAGAAGAGATGATTTTAGCGCCATCTCTTTATTTGGTTAATTTCATCACTGGACAGGGTCTGAAGTACCAGGACCACTAAATTTTACTTGTAGTCTGTCTGTACTGCTTCTGAAAGTCTTGAAGTCATTTAATGAAGTGTGTGTGGTTAAGGGCGATCAAGGTGAGGTCACAGTGTGGGGATTTAGACAGAGGACAGGAGGAATCTTTTTGAAGATACAATCTTGACATTAATTAATCAAACATATTTATGAATGCCTGAACTGGGTTAAAACTGGCATACAAATTTAAGCCAATATTTTCACTCAAAATTTACTTCCTTAAGAATATAGCACACACTAAAGATACTTACATGAGTCCAATTTGACCCCTAAAGATCAGTGCATTCATTTCAATATTAATATGTTTTCAGCACTGAAAACTCATTTTCTAAGTAACATGATTTATTTTTAGTGAACAAAGCTGGTAAGTAAACATTGCAGTTATTTCATCTTTTTATCTATGCACATCCTTAACAAAGTGATAATAGGTAAGTAATGGAGCTTTCTAGACTAGGTCACTTAGTTCTCTACTACTTACCCTCAGCATGTTGAGAAAAATGCATTCAAGAGATGAGACAAGATGTCATAGTTCTGAATGGCTTTTTGGTTCCTCATTGAAAGTAAGCTGAAAGTAGATTGGATCTTAGCTGGCAACTCTTGCAAGACTATAAATTCTAGGAGTCAGGCATAAAATCAGTAAACAAGAGTTATAGCATCAGGGAAGCCTGAGAGCCCCAAGGAAGGATGTGAAATTGACTTGAAAGATGAAGCACTTAAAACTCAGGATACAGATGTACATAACCAGGAGGAAAAGTCTTCTTTGGCTAAGCACAGAATGTTGGACCAATGCCTTGAATTTAACAAGACAAATGGAAAGTATCCAGGATCTGGACCTGAGAATACTTCCAGGAGGACTAGGTGTCAATAACTAAAATATATGTTGACAAATACATTTTCCCCTTTATACTTCTTAAAAGGGCTGTATAAATTAAAAAAAAACTATCACTCAAAAAATGACCTAGAATTGTCTATGTTGATCCTAAATAAAGTTGGATGAAAAAATTATTAACCTGGAATTCATAAGTATTATCTTTTGGTGTTGAAATTACTTGACACTGATTAAGCATTTACAATTATGGGAAGTATAATCAGACATGTTTGATGTGGTTCTTTTTAGAAAAGAAAGGATAATCATTACATATTTAGTTTATGCACTGAGTACTTACGAAAGGACTAGGGCACATTTTATGATAAATTGTGCCTAAGACTAAAGCATACACATGCAAACACATTGCCCTTCATGTAACAAACCATACATTATTTTTCTTTATGACTGACTCAACTAGTCTAGGTAGCCTATGTGAAATTCATTGACCAGCCGAACAATGGCTTAAGGTCTGATGTCATAAACGTGCATTCTCTGGACTTCTTTTTATATCCTTTGCTTTGTTCTATAGGGTCCACCCTTGGAAGAATTGTAAGGTGTGGAAGTCAGTAACAAGCACATTCTAATGCTTAAAGTAATAAGCCGATCATAGTGGATGGTAGCATTTGCATCAAGCTAGGATGCTTTGTTGCAAAGACCTTTGTTTCAGAGGGCAGAGTAGGGTAGGATTCAAAGTTCGATGGAGTTTGAGTGTTCTTGCTTCTGGCATTGAACCTAATAATCAACCAGTTGCATATTTTTCTGAGATGTGTATTCTGCCACAGTTTGGCTGGCAAATTATTTTCTTGTGGATGTGGTTTTAAAGGACACTCACTGAGCAACCTGACAGTTTTGAGCTTGAGGAGGACATCATAATGTCCCCACATTTTGAGGAATGAATGCAGTTCTCTCGATGACAGATTCCTCAATTTAGCACCCTGCTCAGAACAGTTCCTAAATGCTTAGGTGCAAGTGAAAACCACTGGTCACTCTACTTTGCACCAGGAAAACTCATGTAAGCCTAGTGACGTTTTGCACTGGCCAGCAACCAGAGGGTTGTATATAAAACATTTTACCAAAAATAAAATAATACACTTGAATATAAAAGTATATTATGATTATATTTATAGTTTTATACATTATAATTTATAATTATTTCTACTTTTAATAAGTCAAATATTACTTTGATATTCAAATGTTTGATTTGATAAGTCATTACTTTGATAAGTCAAATATTACTTAATATTAATTAAGTCAAATATATAAATGTATAATTTATATTTGTATTGTTTATAATTTTAACAGAAAATTATGTTAATGTGCAGATTTTATTTTTTTATACATCAGAAAAGTGAGAAAAACATTTTAAATTTCTCCTGAGTTCTGAAGAGCCTGTTGATCAGTCTGGGGTGCAATCACAGGGTTAAGAAGGAGGTGTTAATGAGAACTAAAAAAATCAAGAAATCTGGAAAACTGACTTTTGCAAGAAGGTGAGCAGTGTGGGGGTGACAGTGTCCCCAAGCACTGCTTTTTTATTAGCATTTTTTTTTGTTCTGGTAGGGGAGGAATGCCTACCTATTATTCCCTGACACTGACGTGTTGTGACAGGTCTGTCTTATACTATACTATGATATTGGCATAAAGGAAACTTGGGAGTAGCTAGAGAGAATGTAAGAGCAAGCCAATATTGAAATGTTATGCCTTGAGAAAGCTGAGGAACCAGATCAATCATTCAGTGAATACAAATTCATTGAACCTGGATGATTGTAATGTCACAATTATGTCATTTTTGTATTTATTTCATTTTCCTAGGAGTCTTTGTTTAGAAAGACACAGATGCCCCTATTGATCTATATTTCCTTTAGACCACTGTACAGATTTAGGGCTGAGGATGGAGCTTACTGGAGACCACTTTCCTAGTGCATATGAGGTCCTGGGTTTGATCCCCAGTACCACATACATACACAAAAGAATGATCATAGATTTAAAATATGCTTGTATCTTTGGAGTATATGATAACTGTATTATGATAATCAATAACATCTGCTTTTTGATATATATAACAGGATTGAAGGTTGATAATACAGTGTCAAAATATTCCCTGTTCATACATAAGGTGGGAACCTTCTAAGGCCACCAAAGCAATCTGTGAATTGAAACCAAGGGAAACTGGAGGACTTCATATAGCTTTTTAGATTTCCTGACCTATATAGATGGAGGAGCAAGGAATGGAGGAATCTGACTTTTTTTTTTTTTGCTATAAAAATTCTATTGAATTTCTGAAGGCCAACTGACAAATTTTAGCAAGCTTGCAAAACAAACTTTTTAGTATTAATGAAGAATAGACATTAAACTGATTATAGAAAATTAAGAACAATGATTGAAAAGTCTGGGTGACATTCTCTACATATTACTTCAAGTATGAATCCATAAAAACCCGCAAAGAGTCCCTGGAAGTAGAACAGTGTGGCCAGGATAGCAGATGACATTGAAGCTGTGCCCAGATGATCTGTACTCCTTTGTCCTATTTCTGAATCTTCTCCTTCCTCAATGTGCTTTTTCTTCCAACAGATTTAGGCTCTTCAGCAGTCAACCCTGGGGCTACAGAATGCCTTTGCCTGTGCACAGAATTTATATACCTGTGGCTGATGGGCAGGAATACAACAGCCCAAGTCCCTTGCCTGCAATGGGAACAATTCTGAACTGTGACTGACGCTTCCAGCTCTCCAGCAGGATCAGGTTGAGACCCTCCCATCTTCATGGGCCTCTGCCTAGGGTTGTACCCTGTTCTGACCATTTTCTTCACTTCCTAAATCAATTATGAATCCCCATCTCAAGGTCAGCTTCTGGGGAACCAGACATGAGACACCAGGAACAAAGGAAAGGAAACAAGCTGACTTATAAAGGTGCGTGGTTTTTCTGAGCATGGTTATTTCAGACATTTACTAATCAAATCATTGTGCATCCACAGCAGTGGAGACCATTTCAAAAGGCAGCTGCAATTCAGAGTCTCTGATGCCTGTCTAAGGGCATCCTTATTAATACCCATTCATTGAAATGTTAATCAGTATAGTGGATACGTGGGATGATTAGGTTAAAAAAATTTACAAATTGAAAAGAAGTCAAATAAAATAAAGTAAAACAGACACATTTAAGACACAACTACATTGCCCTAATGCATTTGTGTTTGTGTGTATGTTGTGGGCATATCCACATTTACATGATAGCATCAGTTAATTGCTCAGGATGATGTGGGGCCACAAATCCTTGCTCACATATCTGAAAAAGTCAAGCAGTAGTGTTGCAGGAAAACCTAAATCTAGGGGTCCAGCAATACCACTGACAATCCATCTTTCTCAGTTTCTGTTCTGTTTTTCTTTATGTTAGCTCATTCTTGGAGTTCTTCCTTGTGGTACCCACAATGGTATCTAGCTAATTTTATACCTTCTGGAAAATAACTCTTCTTTCCCTGGAGTTCTAATAAAAGGACTAAACTCAATTCTCTTTGACATATCTTGGATTATAGACTCATCCCTGAATCAGTCAGGGTGATCAGGGAAATGGAATGCTCCTATTGGCTAAATGCTCACCTTTAGAGAAAGGGAGATGGTGGGCAATAGGGTCAGCTCATTTGGTCACATGACCTAAGTCAGGAACAGTTCCCTGAAAGAAGACCATGTGATGACTTTGTAGAATAGGGGTGTGGGTGTGAGCCTGACCAAGACAACAGATTATCTCCTACAAAACCACAAAATCTAATGGGTTTCAGAATCTCCTTTTTAAAGTAGGGAAAATTATAAGGAATTTTACAAAGGGAAAGTAATACTTTAACTTATCTTTTTTTGGATCACTTGACAAAGAAACTATGTAGGAGGACATTACTAAGGTGAAAATCATACCAATTTTATTACCTTACCAAATATGAACTCCAGCATAACATTGGAGTTTGGCAAAAAGGATGTATGCTGACCATATTCTGATGATCTTTGTTGTAAATTTCTGTAACTTTATAGAAACCTCAGATATATTACATTTATTGAGGATTCCCCAATGAAACTGGACAATATACATGAAAACTTATGATGAGGAATTGGCTCATGCAGTTATGGAGACTGAGAAGTCCCCTGATCTGCCATCTGCAAGCTGGAGGCCCAGCAAGGTTGGTGGTTCCATGCGGTCAGTAGGCCAGAGAATCAGGGGAGCTAACTGCTGTAAATTCCAGTAGAAGGGTTGGAGAAGATGAGATGAGATATCCCATCTTAAGCAGGAAGGCAGGGGGAAAATGAGCAAATTCTTCTTTCCTATACCTTTTGTACCATTCCCTTTCAATGGTTAGATGATGCCAATGCATATGAATCTGCACACTGAGTCTATTGATTCAAGTGCTACTCTCATCCAGAAATACCCTCACAGAGACCCCCAGCATTACTTTTTATTTTTTATTTTTGATGCTGGGGATTGAACCCAGGGCCTCACTCTAAGTGGCAGAGTGCTTGCTTCGCACACTCCAGCTACCCTCCCAGCCCAATAGTAATCTTTAATCTGGGCTCCCCATGGTCAGTCAAGTTTATACCTACTGTTAGCCATCACACCTGTCCCTGCCATATCCAGTTGATCAGCCAGCCAAGGAATGATGTAGCCTGAGAATTTTCAGACCTGGAAAAAGTCAGTTGAGGGTTAATAGCAAAGCCAGTATCTTAGCTCTCACTTTCTTTCCTAAGAGTTTAAGTTTTCAGCAGATAATCTGCAAAGTGGATAATTTGCTGGGGGAAAATGAGAATAGACACTTGTTCCTTTAAGAATTGCTCTTACACAATTCTACTTACTTTTTAATGGTGGGACTTTTCTTTGTAAGGAGTGCTATATAATGAGAGAACCTGGGGAATTTAATTATTAAGTTAAACAATAAACTCTTTAAATTACCTTAATTTCCAAGGGATTCAACAATTCTATTAGTTGAATTATAAATAAGTAAATAAAACCTTAAAACAATTGGAAACCCCTTGTACAAAAGGCAGGAGATTAGAAAAGACTTAGTACCCTGGGGCCTAAGCAATATAATTAAAAGCAGGATTTAAAAAGTAAGTTGTGTTATAAAGAAGAGGAAATCACCAAGCAATGCTCTGATTCCCAGAAGCTTTCAGACTCTGAGTGCATTAGTAGGGTTTGCATAATTATTATATTTTCTTCTTATATTTTTAAAGTACAGAAAATAGATCATTTAGCTTTCTAGTATATACAGATATTTCAAAAGGAACAATGCTCTTATTTAAGTGATATTTGTATGTTATAAGCTATCTAAAAGGTAGAAAGGAGACGCACTCTCTGAATGTTGTGGGAGACAATGAGATATAATAGCAACTATCAGTTATTAGGCCTTTTGTTTTGTTTTGTTCTGTGCTGGGGAGAGAACCCAGGACCTTTTGTATACTCGACAGGCACTTTACCACTGAACTACATCCCCAGCCTTATTAAGGCTTATAAATGCCAGACACACTGCTAAATAAGTTGCACATATTATTTCCTTAAAGTCTTAGAGCAACCTTGAAAGGTAGGTGCTTGTTATGGTTTCAATTGTGTACCTCCAAAATTCATATGTTGAAGTCTTAGCCCCCAGTACCTCTAAACATGCCCTTACTTGGAAGTAGAAATGTTGGGGTTATAATTAGTTAAGATGAGGTCATACTGGGGTAGGGTGCATCCCTCAACAAGTACCATTGTTATTCTCAACGAAGAGAAGGAATATGGACTCAGTGGCATAGGAGGAACATGATGGGAAGGTGAAGGCAGAGATCCACAAGCCTTGGAAGGCCAAAAATTGCTTGCAAACCACCAGAAATGAGGAGACAGAGGTGGGAACAGATTCTCCCTCCCTGCCATGAGGAGTCCACCCAGCTGACACCTTGACCCCAGACTTGCAGCCTCCAGAACTGTGAGACAACACATTTCTGATGTTAAAGTGACCCAGTTAGTAGTACTTTGTACTGGCAGCCAGAGAAAACTAATATGATGCTAGAATGGTCCCCATATTATAGATGAAGATTCTGAGCCCAAGAGAGGGAAACTGGGTCAAAGTCAAACAGCCAGTAAGGGGCAGAGTGGGGCTGGATTCAGGTCACTCCAAACACCGTCTTTAAATCCCCCCATCCTTTTCCAAAAACTAGTCCAAGGACCACTTGCATAAGAATCACTTGGGATGCTTGTTAAGAGTAGGAATCTAGGGACTTGTCCTGGACTCACTGAATATGGAACTGAGAAAAACGGCAAAAAACTGAACTCTAAAATAACACCTTTTGCTATTGAAATTAGAGTCCCTGAAATTGAGGTGATTTATAAGTTAGATGTCAGGCAAGTTTTTGTCTGGACTTTAAATTCTGCTTTTTTTTTCTCTAAGTGAGGATAATAAAATGTATCCTACTTTACCTCTGAGGATCAAGTCAAATCCCTTAAAAATGAAAGCTTAAAATTACAAAAGTAAGTAATAGTGTAAGGTATCTTTATTCAGGTCATTTTATTGCAACTATGGAGGAAGGTATTCTTCAGTGCAATTGCTATTCATTTCTTTGAAAGAGTACTGCTAAGTTACAAGCAGTTAAACTCTGGAAATACTTCCTCCTTTCTACCACAGTGCTCTACCTAACTCTGTGGGGGAATTCCCAGCGTCCTCTCTGCTGGAGCATCCTCTTCTCCCATACGGTCATGTTCTCTACGGCTATACAAACTTTGTAACCAGAAGATGTTCCTCAAAATCTGTGGTAAGGAGAGTTGAACATTCTTGGTTTCATAATATATGGAGGGCCTTACTCAATTTTTAATTCTTTTGTTTTTATTGCTGAGTTTCAGGCAGGACAATTACATAAACTTTTATCCATTCCGCCATCATAATCAGTGTTGACCTGGAAAAAGAAGCCCTGCAAGTCTTAAGACTCTCAATTACACAACAGACAATTTCAAAGAGAAGGAACAATTCCACCTCTCTCAGATAGAACAGATGACTTCAGTTGGCTCTGCAGGGGGCTCCAAGTTGCATCTCTGACTTCAAAAGCAATATATCTGCTTTCTTTGCATTTCAAAATGCTTTATGTGAACTACCTATAAGAGATAAACAGATGATAGCAAAGGCTGGGAACTCATAGACCTGGATTCAAATCTCAACTCTGTCTCTATGGTTGCATTATTATTTTTGATTTTGTTATAGATCTCAGGATCTTTCCTGACCAAGATTCACAAACATGAAAGGTGGTTATGTCAGCTAACTACTGCTGCTCAACAAAACACCCTAGAACTTAGTGACTTAAAAACAATGATTTATTATTTCTCATGTTGACTTGGCAGATCTTTTGCTGGTTTTGCTTGGACTCATTCATGTAACAGCATTCAACTGTAGATCAGCTGGGCTCAAAGTCCAAGATGGCGTCCCTCACATGTCTGGTAGTTGGTGCTACTTATTGACTGCAGTGGGTGACTGTTTCTTCTCCATGGCTTCTCCTTTTCAGTTAGGCTAAACCAGTTTTTTCTATAGCAACTTCAGTACAGTTTGTTTGTTTGTTTGTTTGTTTGTTTTTAAAAGGCAAATGCAGAAGCTGCAAGTCCTTTGAGACTCTTGAGGGCTTGGGATTTCCATAGCATCACGAGCATGTTCTATTGGTTAAAGCAAGTTGCAAAATTAGATTCCAGGAGTTTGAAAATTCAAGTCCAATTCTGAATGGGAGAATCAACAAAGTCACACTGCAAAGGATGCAGCTAAGATCGGAGGAATTGCTTTCAGCAATCTACCACAATGACAGTCTGACACGTTGCCATTATTCTTTAGGTAATCTGGGTGTTTTAATGCCTACAACCATTGCTACAACTGTATGAAAGGTTTATTTACAACAAACTGACAACAAAAAAAGTTCAAACCTGAATAAAATATACTTTCAGCAACAACTAGTTAAGCTTCTTTTTATTTATTTATTTTTTTGAAGTACACCAGGGCCTTGCATTTGCTAGACTGAGTTACATCCCCAGTCTCATTACTTTATTTTGAAACAGTGTCTTGCTGAGTTATCTAGGCTGGCCTTGAATTTGCAACCCGCCTGCCTTAGCCTTCAGAGTTGCTGGGAATATAGACATGCACAGCACTGAGGTTCTTTTTCTTCTGTGTGTGTGTGTGTGTGTGTGTGTGCGCGCGCGCGCACGCGCTAGGAATTGAACCAGGGGCACTTAACCTCTGAGCCACATCCCCAGACCTTTTTATATTTTCTTTTGAGACAGGGTGTTGCACAGTTGCTTAGGGCCTCACTTGGTAAGTTGTTGAGTCTGACTTCGAACTTGTGATCCTCCTACCTCAGCCTCTGGAGCTGCTGGGATTACAGGTATACACCACCATGTCCTGCCAGCACCGAATTTCAATTTCTTCATACAGAAAATAAAAGGAGATTCACAGGTTACTGTATTTGAAGGACATGAGTAGGGCTTATATGTCATCTGTGAACAAAGGTGAAAGATTTTTTAAAGAATATTCTCATGCAGATTCTTTTCACACCTAGTGTAGATGAAGACAGTCTCATTCAATGGACTAGCCACATCAGCATCACTTCTTAGGCTCCACCTGAGACTTGTTGAGTTAGAATTTCTGGGATAGTGCCTATGAGTCTCTATTTTAGCACGTTTTCCAGGTGATTTTATGCACACTATAATTTCAGAAGTACTGATTCAAAACCAGACTGTCCTTCTCCTTAGATAAAAGTACTAGATTGGAGATACTTTTCCCAGATCTCCTTTCTTCACATATTTAGGGTTAGGCCAGTGAGCTCTAAGGTTAAATTCAATTAATAAGATCATAAACTCAATTTCTCAAAAGGTTTGAATCCAAGTAACATTGGGTAATTATTATTAATGTTTTTCTATTTCTACTACATATTGAAGAAATCAGTAAGTAGGGATGACATATGGTTTTGTACTGATTTGGGATCTGGGCATCTGGAAGGATTGTTCCAAGAACACAGTTCAAAAAGAAGCCAGTGCTCTGAGCTTTGGGAACACATGTAGTACTCACCTGACTGAAAGGCAAACAAATATAAGCTGGCCAAGCTCAGCAAGGAGTGTCATGCTTTTGAAAGTAACGTCCTGGCAAAAAAAATTTGCATTCATTTTTTTTAAAGGTAGGGATTTAGGCTCACGTGCACAAATAAACAAGATTATTACCCAGAGTCTGTGTTTTCTTTCTTAAGCCCTGAAGAGTTTACTTAGGAAGGTAGGAGAGACTCATAATACTTTGCCAATATGTTCCTAGAAAGAATACTTGGCAAAGAGAGGTAACTTTAAATAGTATTAATGGTAATGGAGAATTTCACCTGAAAATTCTTGAAAGGATTTTTATTAATCAAGAGATGGTGGTACACACCTGTAATCTCAGGGGCTTGGGAGGCTGAGACAGGAGGATCGAGTGTTCAAAGCCAGCCTTGGCAACAGTGAGGAGCTAAGTTACTCCGTGAGACCGTGTATCTAAATAAAATACAAAACAGGGCTGGGGATGTGGCTCAGTGGTTGAGTGACCCCTGAGTTCAATCCCGGGTACCCTCCCACCCCCGCAAAATAAAAGAGAGGAGTTGCCCCATTTAAAATCAGGCAGTTTTCTTAGGTTTATACTGAAGGTCCCAGAAATCACTGTAAATTCCTGAGAAGTTCATTATGTATTCAGCCCCCTCACTAGCTGGATTACATCATTTCTCAAAAATTATCCAAATATTTGTAGGTTGCCCCTACTCAAACTTGGAATCATTGAGAATTCTAGGAGGAAGAATAAGATTTCCATTTAATGAACAAGTAAGATTTCAATATTTTTTGGCTGGGGTGGACTGAGGACTGAACCCAGGGGTGCCTCACCACTGAGCTACATCCAAAACCTTTTTGTTATTATTTTTAAAACTTTGAAATAGGATCTCCCTAATTTGCTGAGATTGGCCTCAAACTTGTGATCCTCCTGCCCCAGCCTCCTGAGTCACTGGGATTATAGGCAAAGGTCACTGTGCCCAGTTGAAAATATTTTTGATTGTGAAAGGGGAGAGGATTGAAATGTTAGACTACGTCAAATTGAAAATATGGGCCAGGATACTGCAGCTCCTTCTACGGAAAGGTAGAGTTCCTTTTCCTTCCCCTCAATTCTGGACTGGCTTTGTAACTTGCTTTGACCACTAACATGTAGCGGAAGTGACATTCTATGAATTCTGATGAGGCCTTGCAACTTCTTCCTTACTTGCTTTGATACTGTTCTGAGGTCACTACACAGGTAAGTAGTTCTCATCTACTGGAGCATGAGAGGTCACATGGAAGAGAAGTAAAGTGCCCTTCCAAATAGCCACACCAGATATTGAATGAGGTCCTCCTCCAGTGGAGCCAGCTTCTGCTGAGTACAGAGCATGACTGAACCCAGGCAAAAGCTCAAACAAATCATCCAGTCATCTCACAGCGCTGTGAGAAATAACATATTGTTGTTATTTTCAGCTACATGGTTTTGGGAAGGTTTGTTACGCAGTAATAGATAACTGAGACTGATCTGCAGTAACAGATAACTGAGACTGAACTTTAAAAAAGAACTGTACTAAGAACATGTAAAATGTACCATATTATTTATTTTGAGTTTTACAGTTTGGCAGAGGTGAGAACATTTACTTCATTGTGAAACATCTCCAGAATGTTTCCATCTTGTAGAATTCAAATGCTATAAGCATTACATAGTAACTCCCCTTGGCTTCCTTGGTAACCACCATCTTGCTTTCTTTACGTATGCATTTGACTTTACGTATCTCATACAGTATTCGTCCTTCTTAGTTAGCTTATTTTATGTAGAATGATTCTTCTTGGTTTATCCATGTGGTAGCATGTGATGGATTTCCTGTTATTTATTTTTTTGTGGACTGAATAAGATTCCAAAAATGAAGAAGAATGATCAGGGAAAATAAACATTCTTTATTTATGTGGCTCGAAATCTTATTCTTTCCTTCAAAAGAAAATAAAAAATATCTTGTCTATCACAATACCTCATTGGAGTTAAATTGAATTATTTTCTTTCCTTATCATTGTCCTTGTCCATTATGAAACCAATATATTCTATGTTTCCTTTAAGTTTTCAAACATCTAAAATGTTAGAATGTTGGAATTGAGAGAGAGGCTAAAGATCACCTATTTAAGAAGCCTAGTTCTATAGATGAAGAAGCAGAAACCTAGAGGGTAGCTAACTTGCTGGGGCAGTAGAGTTGTTGTCATCAGACAGGACTTGGGTCCACCTTTGTGGCCTGATTGCAACTGCACTGAGCTGTGAGCTCATCTGGGACTTCTGTGTCCAACATGGTCTCTCCTTCTCTGGGACTCCTTTCCATGTGGTGTCTCATCTGGGCTTCTTGGTAGCATGATGATACATAAATCTAAGAGACTTTGAAGCTCCTTCCTTACTCTCTTGGAACCCTGTCCTGCTTGCTGGCTTCTGAGGAGGAACATTCTAAGAGGTCAAGCCCTAGTGTCCAAACTCTGCTGACATCACACTTGATAATTTCCCATTGACCATAGCAAGTGATATGACCAAGGCTATTTTGAATGAATGTATATTGGTAAAGATCATGAGACTGATATAAAATAAGAATGAGAAAAATTCACTCACAACTTTATAGAATTTATGGTATGAATACATATATGTATATAAAAAATTGTTGGCTAAAGATGGAGTTAATTGTCCTTGTCATTGCATAGTAACAATCTCCTGGTGCAAATTATGCATGCTTTATCCATCTATTATTTGTTGAGAGCTACTATGCCCCAGGAAGCAGGAAAACAGTGGAGAAAAGATGGACACCTTAACTGCTTGCATGGGCCTTAGATACCACTGGTGAAGGCAGATTAAACAAGTGACTATGAACTAGGGTAATTATTACAAAGTAAATAAAGGGCTGAGACCAATGGTGGGAGGGACCAACTTAGTATAGAGTGGTCAGCACAAACCTGTTTGACAGAAAGGCATTACAGATCTGGAGGGTCAGAATAAATTAGCTGTACCGAGAGTGAAAGGAGAGAGTGCCTGTAGATGGAGAAGCAAGTGGAGACGACAGGGCAGGAAAAACTTGGTGCTGTTAGTGGGGAATTAAGTGTGCTGGCTCTCCAGAGTTCCAATCCTGCCTCTGTCACTCACCAGCTATGCCACCCTGTCAACGAGTTTCTTAACCTCTTTGTGTCTTCAGTTTCCTTATCTGTTAAAATTGTCCTACATGAAACTGAGAACAGGTGGAAGTTTTATATCTTCTGTGGAACTTTACGGACCATATAGCAAGAGGTTTAGAGATTTCCCCCAAGGATAATTGAAAGTCATGCAAGGGTGTTTAGGAGAATTCATATCATTTGTTTTATATTTTGGGAGATTATTTTTTGATGCTATATTGCAAGAGATAGGAAGAGGCAAGTATGGAGGCCTGTAGACTAGGTGGGAGGAGTTTAGGTAAGAGGAGAAGGTAGACTTGGACATACTGTTGACAATATTGCCAAAAGCTGGTGGATAAGGGAGGGGAAACAGGCATCTACAGTGACTCTTGGGTTTATGACTTTTACAATGGGATGAATGAACTGGTTTGGGGACCATGGGTCCAGGTAGGCAGGATCTGGGCCCTCTGCCCATCTTAGGCCAGAACCCTTATGTCCAAGGTTACATTCTTTAAAATCCAGTGCTGATTCCAGCCCTCTTTTGTGTATGTAAGAAATAATATTTTTTATTGGTTCTTTTGAGTTATACATGACAGTAGAATCCATTTTGACATAATTATAAAAGCACGGAGAGAAATTGTATTTAAATACTACCCTCAATGGGCTTGGCAGTGTTTAAGGCCTTTATAGATAATAATTCTTTTAATCCTCAGAACAGCCCTCTGAGCTAGGCACTATTATCATTACCATTTTAAGGACAAGGAAACCCATGGAGCAATAAAACAGAGGACCTTAAATTAGACTCCAGGGAGTCTAGCTCCAGCGGCTGCCCTCTTAACCGTGGAAGTAAGAGTTGGTTGTGGTATTGAATATAGTAGGGGAGTCATTTTGACTTTTTAAAATTGATAAATTTTAAATTAAATGATAACATGCACACAAGACAGTGTAAAATTCGTGTGTGCAGCTTGGTGAGTCACCAAAGGAAACAAGTTCACAAACACCACTCTGCTCACATCACAGTGCATTATGGGTACCCAGCAGGATACCTCATGCCCCTCCCAGTCACTGCCCTTTCTCTGGCTCAGAGGCCATTGCTCTCTTGACTTCCAACACAATAGCACAGTTTTGTCTGTTTTTTGTTTAATATAAGTGACAAATAAAATTTGCCCTTTTTAAGGACAAAGCTGTGCTCTGTTTTCAAACCCTTTGGTCATTCAGTGGGAATCTGGAAAGCTTACTAGAAATTGACACTAAAATTGGAGGAGAAACCACTGTGCTCATGCAGCATGCTGTGGGGCCAGGCCTGGAATCAGCTTACCCAGTGCTTGCCAGTGACAGGTGGCATTGTATGCCCAAGAGAAATGAAAGTGACACAAAGATGAAATTTTAAAGGAGGCATCTTGAGCATGCATGGAGAGAACTGGGAAAAAGTATAGGTGAAATTAATAATGTGGAAAAATGAGAGGCTCATTTATCGTAGAGGACAGATTACAATGGGCAGGAGTAAGGCAGGGCATCTATGGAAAAACCATTCGCTTAGTGGGGATGTTTGGGATGAGAAGCCATTTGGCGTGGTTCCCTATTTCCTTCATGTTGCCCACAAGGACAAGCTCTTAAAACCAAGCTCTTAAAACCAAATAATATGGAATAGGAACTATATAATACAGTATGGTTTATGTGATACAATAAAGAAGATTAAGGGGTTGTACAGCTTGCAGTTGTCAGTTAATCAAAGCTTCATGAGTGATGAAAGGGACTTTATAATCCAACGCCTGCAGTTTATAGAAGCCCAGCCTGGTTGAGTGACGGGAGGCACACTTAACCAGGGCCCACCCTGACAAGGGGCAGCACTGGGGCCAGGGCATGGGTTTTGTGAAGGTTCAGTTTTTCACCTTGTCCTGAATTTCTCTCCACTGAGATCCAGATGTGCATATGAAGGCTGTGGTTGGGAATCTTACGGAGGGGAGCTATAATCATATGCAAGGGTATTTTGCACCCTATTTATTCTCCCTTCATTAAAGACCAAGGGACATTGTTAGTGGGAAAATGGTTCCTGTGGGTAGATGACCAAGAATGGAAATGATTCTTCCCTTTCTCTGGATGCTCTTCTCCCAGTTCTGTGAACCCTCGCTTTCCTACAAACTCCAACTTCAGATCCTGAAAATGCACAGAATTTCCCTCTATTTAACACTCAGTGGATCTTCTTTCCAACAATTATCTCAGTGAGTATTTACTTTATGTACTTTTTTGTGATTTCTTGGTTGGTGAATCTCTTTGTCTGCTTTCTGAAAACTCCAGCCATTCAGGGACCACTGTGTTTGGTTCCCTGCAGTAATCAGAGCACAGGTACAGTACTTCACCTGCACTGAGTACCTGAAGATTTCCTGAATAAATGAATGGATTTTCTGGATAGGCTAAGTGGCGACTGCATGTTCTTAAATGATGATGGCAGTGGAGGCTAACTGATGTTGATAGAATAAAGTTTATGCACACCTTTGGGCTGTTGAAAGGCATTCTTCTATTAGCAGGCTTGGATTTTCTTGGTACTCTTAACTGTCTGTCTATGCTCCTGGGCATGAGTGGCAAAGAATCAATGCCAGATGACACATCTCAGTCCTGTTAGTGAATCTTTCTTAAAGTCTGTCTAGTACCAAAAGTGTGGATTCTTCAGTGTGTTCAACATCTGGGATAATTTCCTTGGCGGCCTCACCAAGGCCTTGGGGTGGGGGGCAAAGGCAGGAGGATCGCGAGTTCGAGGCAAGCCTCAGTAACTTAGCAATGACCTCTGCTACTTAGCGAGACCCCATCTCAAAATAAAAAATAAAAGGACTGGAGGTACGGCTCAGGGGTTAAGCACAGCTGGGATCAATATAAGGACACATGGCATCTATGACCATCTGTGATCAAAAAGGCAGGTCTTCACCAGGTTCTGAATTTGCCTTCATTGTGGTGGACTTCCCAGCCTCCAAAACAATAAGAAATAATTTCTGTTGTTTATAAGTCACTAGATTCACAGTATTTTGTTATAGCAGCCCACATGGACTGAGATGGTAATTTTTCCTACTTAAGAGATGTCTTATGAATATTGGTGCCTGGGTTTTTACTTTCAGTGCCAAATTCCATGCCCATAATGGTCCGTTTCTCCCAAATTTATGAGACAAAAATGCACTTCCCATGCTCAGACATAGTAAGAAGTTGCCTGGCAAGTGGTGCACATGGATATTCTCCTTACACGGAGAACCCCAATGTTCTTTACAGCATCATTTATAGTCAGCAGAGAAGCAATGCCACTTCTGGTGAAAGATATTTGGCACCATGTCCAGGCCCAGAGACATGAAAGAACCAAGGTGGCCCCCATCTCTAGGAGGGCAGCAGGTGTCCCTGCAGGGAAGCAGGTTTGGGTTGGAATAAGGCCAAAGGTATGGCCTTTCATATTATACACGTATTTTTAGTTTAATCCACAGGGTTATTTTCCTCAAGGAAATGTGATAAAGCATGTTGGCAAAATAGTGCAAGTGTAACGGAGACCATATGGTGTAGTATTTATTTTCTTATTAGGCAGAGACTATTAATTTGCATAGCAAGTATCTGTTGTGAATATATTTTAATGTGACCAAAAAGCAATCACTAAACTGCCTTTAAAAAGTAAGGCTGATACCATTCTTTTGTATCTAATTTATCTAACTATCATTCAATGTTTATGCATTTAAAAAACATTTAAATTTAACAAGCTTCTCAATTCAATTGCAAATTGCAGTAGGAAGCTGAAAATAAAAATCTACAGGATTGGGATAATGATTTATCTTTTGGCTTGTTTATCCGGTTAAAAGTCAGAGTGAACTACACATTAAATGATCCATACCATCAAATAACAGAAAACATTTTCTTGGGTGAGACAGTATAAGGGGCGTGAGATAAACACAGATGAATTGGTTCTAAGGCTTCATAACATTTTTACATTTTGTATTATACTTTATGTAGATTTTTCCATATGTCCTTTGACTAAACCAAAACAGAAGTTGGGGTATTTGATTTACTCCTAAATTGGACTGATTATTTATGTTGGACTAACAAACGAGCTGTGAATTAATTTTTAGTAGTTTGGATTCTGTTTGGTTTTGGTACTAAATTTTGATAAATCATTCCAAGCAGCTTGTCATTCTCAGGTCTTTTTCCAAGATTTCTGTCTGAGATATATATACACACACACACACACACAAACCATATATATGCATATATATACATATATATCTATATAGAGACATATGCACATATATCATATATATGCATATATATTTATATTTATCTACATACAAACATATGCACATATGCATATAATTTTTTTATTCTTGAAAACTTCTATTTTTTGTTGAGGTATGATTTACAAACAGTAGAATGCAAGTATCTTCAGTGCTGTGATAGCAGAATAATGGGCTCCCAAAGATTTTCACATGCTAATCCCTGAAAACTGTAAATAAGCATCCTTATGTGACAAAAGGAATTTTCCAGATGTGTTTAAATGAAGAACTCCAACATGGGGAGATTATTCTGGATCTTCCATGTGACCCAATATAATTGCAAAGGTTCTTAAAAGAGGGAGGCAGAAAGGAAGGTGATGTGAAAACTCCAAGTCATTATTCACTTTGAAGATGGGGGAAAGAGTCCTTGAGTCAAGGGATGTGAGTGACCTCTAGAAGCAGGAAAAGCAAGAAAATAGATCCTCCATCACCCTTCAGAAAGGAACTCAACCCTGCTATTCTTGATCTTAGTCTTTGGTGACCTTTTTTGGGTTTTTGGCCTACAGAACTGTCAGAGAATAATTTTGAGTTGTTTTAAGCCATTAAGTTTGTGGTAATTTGTTATGTCAGAAACACAAACCTAATGTAACAACTAAATGGATTTTTACACATGTGTCAATCTGTGTGCTGTCACCCAGAACAAGATAGAGAACACTCTCACCAGCATGGACAGTTTTCTCATGCCCTCCCCAATCAATATCATTCATGAGAAGTAACCACTAATCTAACTTCGGTCTTCAGAGGTTGGTTTTGCCTGTTCTTGTCATTCTTATAGATGGAATCACATTATGTACTTTTTGTGTGTGTCTGGACCCTTTCTTTTAGCATGCTTGTGAAGATCATCTGTCAATGCCATTTATTTTACTGCTATGTGGCATTCTGTGGGGAACCATCCATGCTTAGCAGAATCAGGCTTGACTGAGCCATGGGATATGAAGGCCTGACTCCCAGGAACTGGCAGTCATGAGAGACTGTTTCAAATAGCTGGGGAGTAGGTGGCCCTGTACAGAGTTGGCTCACTGTCTGAGGAAATGCTAATTCTCTAAGCAAATGGCTTCTCTAACTCCACCCCATCCTGTTCCTCATAGAAGAAGCCCCTCCTGATCTTTACCTGTGGGACTATAAATAAAGGTGGAGTGGGCTCCGCCATCTTGTTGGAGGCCAGATCTGGTATGGCCTGACCTGTCATACCCCCTTCCTTTTGAAAAGATTGTTGGCTCTTGTGTTTATTGATTAGGAAAGTTTATTAGTAATTAATTTATAGCTAGCACTGTCCTCCAACAGAAATTCCTTCCCTTATCCATGCTGGACATGGCTGAAGCCCCCCATAGTGTCCCACTGTATTGATACATCATAGTTTATTAATTTGCTCTTTTTCTTTGGAGTTTTTGTCTGTTAATAATAATGCCCTTTGAATATTCTTATGCAGGTCTTTTTATGGATATATAAATGTATTTCTCCTGGAGATGTTCTAGGGGTAGAATTGCCAGGCCTAAATAGATATATAACTCTAATAAAAACTGTCACTAATTCTCCCAAGTGGTTATATTATTGCAGAGCAATTTTGCAAAGATTTGAACCAGAGGTACAAAATCTTTCTGGAAGGACATTAAAAACCCTGCATAGGGGTTCCCATTTTATTGAAGTTATTGATGGAAAGGTGTTTGGAGGAGAGCAAAGAGCTAGCTGGAAAGGTGGCTATAACTCTGGGCCTGAAATTTTTACCTGCCACTTCAAATTCATATTTCACTCTATTCAGGGTACATGACAGAATCAAAGATGATAATATAAAACCTACCTTAGCACTAGTGGTGTGCTAAGCATTATTTGGGAAACATCTGAATGACAGTTGTTAAAAAAAAGAAGCAGATAAAAGTTCAGAAAGAATTAGGGATGGGATTCTACCAGAGTTGGATGGTGCAGGTGTCCTGACATAAACCATAAGGACCACCCTCTGGAGGCACTGCAGCAACATGTACTTGATAATCTTCACGAGTTTGCTTTTCAAAAATCTTAAAGTGCCCCAGCCTTCCATGTACTTCCCGTCTTATTTTTCAATTGATGCTGAGATGGAAGAGTTGATCCTCATCATTCATGAGTTCTGTGTCTGTGAATTCATCCACCTCACAATAAAACTTATTGTTAAGCCCAAATCAATAATTGCTGTACAGGCATTTGCAGAGACTTGCAGGGGGCAACAAGTTTGGCTCAAGTTCAAGACGTGTCTTCCTAATAAAGTTGCAGAGGTTGATACTCTGCACTCTTCTTCTTTATTTTTTTGGTTTAACAATCCATGCATTTAGATTTCTACTAATTTCTCTCAGCAAGGTTTCTTAGTTTTTGACGTGTGGGTTTTCTTTATTTATGAATTTTTAAGTTGACAAATAAAAATTGTATATAGCCGGACATGGTGGTGCACTCCTGTAATCCCAGTGGCTCCAGAGGCTGAGGCAGGAGGATCATGAGTTCAAAGCCAGCTTCTGCAACTTAGCAAGGCCCTAAGTAACTCAGCAAGACCCTGTCTCCAAATAAAATATAAAAAGAGCTGGGGATGTGGCTCAGCAATTAAGTGTCCCTGGGCTCAATCCCTCATACCAAAAAAATCCCCAGTATATATTTATGTTGCACCAAACGATGTTTGGATGTGTGCGTGCACTGTGAATGGCTAAGTCAAGCTCATTAGTATACATGTTACCTTCTATACTTGTCTTTTATTTATTTTTTTGCTGTGGTAGGCACACTTACAATCAACTCCCCCAGCAATCTTGTTTCACCTTCATGCTGCAAACAAGTCTCTCTTCCATGGTCTGTTAGTGCCACATTTGTCACGTATTGCTTCTTGTTGGTGATTTTGATGTTTAAAATGGCCCTCAAGCCTAGCGTTCCTAAGTGCAAGATATCTGGTGTTCCTAAGTGCAAGAAGGCTGTGACAGGCCTTCTGGAATAAATACAGGTGTTCAATAAGCTTGTTTTGGGTGTAGTTATGGGCTGCAGGCTATGAGTTCAATGTTAATGAATCCCAAGTACACTAAAATATCTTTAACCGAAACACGCAAAACAAGCTTGTACACAGATCAGTTGAGGAAGCTGTTGAGACAGAGGCTCTCAGGGCCCTAACCTTGCCTTTACCCAGCACAGGGGTTCAGTGGTCACTAATCCGTGTTCGCAGTGACGTTCTAGAACGTAACTACCATGAATAATGAGAATCCACTGGTGATAGGACATAGTTTGTCTGTTCCACTGATATCTCTGAGAAATTTCCAATGTGAAATGCTCCAAGCTAACATAAAAACTAGAAGATGCTAGAACTAGAGTTCTCACTAACATACTAAGGGAATTTCAAAGTGAGTTAATAGTTAATTTTTATGTGAGCCTGTCTTAAACTTTTTCAGATTCTGGGGATACAGCTTTGATTTATTTATATGTCTGCTTTTAAAAAAAGAAATCTGAAACAGATGACAAGCTTGTGGAAATATTCAGAGTCATAGAAATGTCAGTGGTCGGAAGACCTGAAATAGATGGGAAATTTGAGGCCAAGCTAGGTGGAGGGACTGCCATGATTTGAAATTCCATTCTTTCTGGTGCCTTCTTTTTAAGAAATATGTTTCAAGCTGAGGAAAGGAAATGACAATAGTAACAATATATGAAACTTGTTTAAAAATCAAAATGATAAGAACATACTGTGTATTATTAGCTTTCTATATACTTTAGTGATGGTCCACAAATAAAGATTAGTTTCTCAGATAATTTAGAACTTTATCTTTGTAAGTCCAGGTTCCAGTTGATTGGTAGTGGTAACTGCTAGAGAGATCTTTTTAACTAAAGGACTGTCAAATCATTTCATCTCTGCATGATGGAATGCATTTTTTAAGAATTATTATATGCAGTTTAGCGAAAGGAATGCTGTGGGAAACCTGCTTACTGACATCACCAACATGGAACTGAGCCCTTTGTTCACCTGTTCAGAGTGAGGTAGACATGATGATCTAATTTATGATATCTCCATGATTCATGTTTATTAATAATCAATATTTTAATTATTATTGTATATGATGAAATTATGAACTGTTTATTTTTCTTTTGTGTACTGAGAGGACAGTATCATGGTCTGAAGAGAGGCAATCAAATCAGAAGTGAGAGGCCTTGAGGTTTTTGAATTCTGGTGATCATGCACTGAGGTGACAGCCCCAGCCCGCCCTGTCATTGCCTCCGAGTGGCTTTTCTATGTGATCAGCGGCCTTTCCTTCAGATTAGAAAAGTTCACTGTAGAATGTTTGCAAAATAAAGAAGAGTGTGAAGAAGAAAATACTTAGAGACAAGCACTTGGGGGTTGGATCTATTTTATTGATCCTTTGTGTGTTTCTACTAACTGACATTGGTTTGTTTGTTGTTTTAAATAACAAAATGGGATTGCACCTTCTGTTGTGTACCATATAAGTGTAATATATCATTTGTTTGTCTTCATGTCATGAAAAATTTTCTATCATCTATAAAATCATACCCCAAATTTATTACATAATTCTCAATTTTTGAGCATGAAAGATATATACACATACATATATTTCATTTTTTTTTTTTACTTTTGTAAAACACCATCACAATGAATGTCTTTGTACTCCTTTTTTTTGCAAAGCTCTGGATCATTTCATCATGATAAACTGCTAGACCCGTAATTACTGGGTTAAGGGGCATAGGGAATTTTCCTAGGATTGGCCCAGGTTTCCCTGAACCTGTTAATTATAATGGTAGGGTCTTTTGATGTGGTGGCAGCGGGGGAAAGAGGTTTTCCTGGTGGTGGTAGCAACTCCATTAATGGCTCCAACTCTATCACTAGGGCAGAATCCTGTTTGGATAGAATAGCTTCTCCCTCCAACTATTTTCCTGGAGGATGATGGTACCTGTGGTTAAAATGTTCTAATTTTTAAAAATCTGAATTTGCAAATCATGACTAAAGCTGGTATACTGATGAAAATATGACAACATTGTACAGAAAACCTCTTCGAATATTTGAAAGAACAAATATTTTTGAGGTGGTTACTCTTGAAATTTTCTTGAACCCAGGAAATCCAAGCATGTAGAGAACTTGGCTCAGTTTCCTTTTAATTTATTCTTAAAAGCATTTATAAGAGAATTAGGTATACATATGTACATATATGTGTATAACCATACACATTAATTATGCATATAATTACATATATATGAAGTAGAAAAGAGATATGGATTTTCTTCATGTATATGTAGTTTCTAAGTAAACTTTTCAAACATTTTTAAACAATGATTGTGAGCTTAAAACTACCCAAACTGATTTAAGAATAACATTTGGGTGAAATCATTTGACCTGGGCAGTGCCCTTTGCTCTTTATATACCCATTTTATTCCTCAAACAGTCCTTTTTTGGGTCAGTATTTGTTTAGCAGAGCAAGAAACTGAGCCTCAGAAAAGTGAAGGTCCTTTCCTCCAATCAGACCCCGGTGAAAAGCTTGGTCTGTCTAGCTTCAAAGTCTATTCCCTGTGACACTCTGCATCTCTGGGAGGTCTGGCAATGTTGTTTTATAATTTTTATTCCTGAGTAAGTTCTCTGCATCCCACCACTATTTCAATCATTATTCAGTCATTAGTTAACAGATTTTGAGCAAATGTCCCAAGTAGGATTTTTAGAAATAGAAGCGTTCCAAAAATACCCAGATAGTCTTTATCATTGATGGCTTTGGAAGGAAGACATGGAAGTGAAGACTACAATACCCTGTGGTGGTTATGAGAAAGAGGAATTATGAAATTTCATAGAGTGAGTGACATTGACCAGGGGCCAATGAACTTGATTGAGCCCCCTCCCCCACTGAATCAGTTTCATACATGTTCACACACTCTCGAATATTCCCTTACACACTCTCCTACAACCCACTCAGGTTTGAATGTTCTCAAAAAGATGATGGGGAATTTAAAATAGCAAATGGATTTTGTTTATGTCAGAAGCAAAAATATGCACATTTTTTTAGTGTAAAGATTGCCAGTCAAGGAGTCACTTGGAAGACTGAGAGATAATAAAATATGCTCAGATTATGTATTGTGAACTTGCCAATCAAACACTATTTAGGCAACATCCAATACATGTTAGATACTGTGCTAGTTAGGGTAGAGATTGAAAGTGATAATGATGCAAAAATAATTCCTACCACCAGGCAGTAAACAACTACTGAACAATGGCTCAGGCAGTTGGTCTTGGAGGAAATCAGAGGTGGTGGAGATGACTTCTGTGATCCAGGGGACTGTGGCATTTATGGATGGGCTGGTTATGCCTCCCTGGCCTGTGATTGTGAATAAGCACAGTCATCCTGGACTGAGAGGCATATGATTGATGGGGCCTCACACCCGTCGTAATGAA
The DNA here is from genome assembly GCA_020662805.1 of Glaucomys volans. Lineage (NCBI taxonomy): Eukaryota > Metazoa > Chordata > Mammalia > Rodentia > Sciuridae > Glaucomys > Glaucomys volans. The sequence goes on from JAJEJO010000236.1 coordinate 654,317, forward strand.
AGTCTGGGTCATACCACTAAGTAAACCACCAAGATGGGCAGAGGTGGTATAGGAGAGTAAGGGAATTTAGGTTGAACAGTGGAAGAGTTAATGATTTAGATATGAGGGGCACCCCAAAAGCTCATGTGTAAGATAATGCAAGAATGTTCAGAGGTAAAATGATTAGATTATGAGAGTGTAACCTGATCAGTGGATTAATCCACTAATGTGGATTAATGGACGGTGACTGTAGGCAGGTAGGGTGTGGCTGGAGGAGGTTGGTCACTGGGGTTTATGTTTTATCCCTGGTAAGTGGAACTCTCTTTTGGCTTCCTTGTTGCCATGTCATGAGCTGCTCTCCTCTCCCATGGCCATCTGCCATGATGTTCTGGCTCATCTTGTACCCAGAGTTACAGATTCAACCATCAGTGGGCTGCTCTTCTGAAACCATGAGACAAAATAAACTTTTCCTCCTCTAAATTGTTCTCGTCAGATCTTTTCTCATAGCGGAAACAAAGAGGGAGAGGGTGAAGAGCTGTGCCTGAGGGCAGCTGCCGGGATGGGACTATCGGTCATTCCATAGACCTGCCTCCTTGTTTACCCCCAGGAAGAGAAGCTCTTGTGACTCACAGAGGATCTGTTCTCTGAATGTGGGTCGCCAGACACAGGCTCCCTGTGCCACAAGGGGCAGACTATGGCAGCCAGGGAAATGCAGTTGGGGTGCTTCCTGCCCCTGCAGCCTTGGATTCTGTAGGGATAGAGACCCAAAGCGGGTGCCTTCTTTCCAGGGACATGGTGAGGGTTCTGCTGCATGGTGAGCTCCTCCTGGGCACTTTAAGGTCCTTGTGTTTGGAGATCAGTAGCCTTGAAGGGGAGTCATTGTCGTGCTGAGCCATTGGCCTTGACCTTCTGGACATGTGGGACTGCTCCTCAGCAGGGCAGAGAGGAATGCATGTGGGACTGAGGTCATTCACTGGGTACCCCTAGGTACCAGTGCATTTTCTGGATCTATCTCAGCTTGACTGTGGTTCCAAGGGATGTGATTGTTAAAAGCTCCTCATATGATTCTAACTGGGCAAATAGAAGTGAAAATAATTGAGTAATCTCTTTTTTCCTATTTCCTTTCTAAGATCCATTGTGCACACAGGAGATAGATAGCAGGGTGTTGTCACTCACAAGCATGGGTGATTCAAGATAATTCCTACACTGGGGGAACAAAACCCCAAGCACCTTATTTAACCTGGATAATAACAAAGAACACATAACAAAGCCTGGAAAATAAAAGTGCAGGTAAATCTTCATTTTCCTATATCTCTAGACTTGAATGTTTTTTCCTTTATTCTTCTTATGCTGGCATTTGATAAAATAGCTATGGGTTTCTTTGTTATGACAAATCTTAAATTTACCCCAAGTTATTTGTTCTGAAAATTATTTACATTCTAGTTTTTTTGGATACAACCTGTCCCTTCTAGTACTATTTTTTTTTCTTTTGAGATTGTCTCTTTTTAAGCAAGGGATTTCTGTATATTCTGTAAACAGCAATTTCTCACAAGGGCTCTCTATTTTATTTTCTTTTTTTCAAGGAAGAGATGAACATCTCCCCTATATTCCTCTCTTCCCCTGTTTAAATGTACCCTCATGTTGAATCCATGGCCTGTGGAGTAAGAAATAACCAGGGTGAAGAAAGTCAAGTGGAAAGTTTTTAGGCTCTGAAACTCTTTCTCAATCCTTGAATAAGATAGTAAATCAAAACCAGCATGGCATCATGAGGGGCATGGAGAGATCAGTGACACCACTAAAGCTGTAAGGGATGCAGAGTTGGTGGCCCCATCATACCTCCACTCAGTTGGTCAGTTGAGATTTGGAGAAAGTGGGCAGATCTGGAGCATTGCTGTGGATGAAAGAAAACAAGACCAGATTAACACGACCTCAGATTGTAGTGTGGGGCCACGAGCTTGGAAAATATATTCTTCTGTAACGTAACTGGAAAAGAAGATCAAAACCAATTTTCATTTATGTGGAAGAGACAGCAATATAGGCTTATAGTTTTGCTCCAGAGTGATGTTATTTATTTCGCTCTCTATCATAATACAGTCTGAACAAAATGTGCCATGCCTTCAGGCCTGAAGGAGCCAGAATAATATCAC
>JAJEJO010000236.1:656542-688834 GCA_020662805.1 Glaucomys volans
TAAGGACCTGGAGATGGGAAGATTATCATGGTTATCTGGGTGGGTGGCTTCATATGATCACAAGAGTCCCTGTAAGTGGAAGAAGGAGCCAGGATAGTCACAGCTGGGGAACCAAATGTAATGTTGGAAGCAGAAGCATGTGATAGCTATCTAGCTAGCTAGATAAATGATTGATAGAAGATAGAATGAAAACAGAAGAAATACAGAAGGTAGAAAGGTAGAATATAGAAGATATAAAAATGGAGGCTAGAAAGAAGATAGAATACAGAAGAAAGAAAGATAGAAATAGACAATAGAAGAAGAAAAAGAAGATAGTAGAAGATAGATGATAGAGAAGAGAGCAGACATAAAAAAATAGAGGAAGGGAGAGGGAGAGAGAGAGAGAGATTTGATGACCCTGTGCTGCTGACATGAAGGCAGATGTAGGGACCCTGAGCCAAAAATGCAGACCACCTCGGAAGGTTGGAGAGGCCGGGACATGGAATCTTGTCTAGGACCTTTAGAAGAAACACAGCTCTGCTGATACCTTGATTTTTGTACATTTGACCTCCAGAACTGTAAGGTGATTTTGCAGTTCCTTCAAAGCCATTTGTCATAATTTATCACAGCAACAAAGGAACAATAATAGGAAACTAATAAAGATTTCCCAGAGAACATCAGAGTGATGGAATGAGGTAGGATGGTTTCAGGGCTAGTGAATTCAGCAGCTTCCTGATACATTCAAGGTCCCAGCTTCTTTATAAATTTTCTCTTTGACATCCCCAGTGTGGTTTTTGCTCTGGTTTTCCAGCCAATCTCTTTATGGTAACAAGATTGATGGTTTGGTTCAAAGAATCACATTTCACACATCAGTCTTCAGGAAGGGAGAGTAATTACTGTGTTTGCTTTAAGAATAAATACTTTCTCATAATAGTAGATTATTACTTGACCTGTGTGTCTGCCCACATTTGTGTTAATCTTCAAGTCATGGTAGCTAAGGGAGACATTGCATAGAACCGTGCAGATGTTGTTGGGCAGTAAGGCACCTTTGGATTTTTGAGTGTTCTTGTCATGTTTGATGAAGATGAGAGTTGACATACAAGGTAGCCCATCCTAGTTAGTTAGAATTTTTGTTGAAAAGGTGTGGATTTGTTGGCTATTTGAGACACAGTTAATGTTGCTTATTTCATAGTCATGGGATTCCAAACAAAATTTAACTCAATCCAAGTTCTTACAAATGAGTAATTATGGAAATGCCCATCAAACTCCGAATGAAGACTTTCTTCTAAAATGACCAAAATGAATTTATTTGCCAGTAACCAATACTCAGGTAGAGTGATTTCTTTTTCCCCAAAATAGATTAGCTTATTCAGTTAATGGCACCACCCCCAGCCCCATTTTGCTCTGAAGTCTAGCCGGGCTGCAGAATGATGTCGGGCTTCACTGGCACGAGGCAGTTGTATAGAAATGAATTGGAAATGTTCACAGGGCGACTGCAGCTTTGTCAAGGTTTCCCCTGCAGGTCAGTGGCTCTGTAATTGGCAGTTACAGTGGGGAGAAGGTGCTTTGTGGTAGGAAGGCAACCGATGAGAAATAGTTGGGAGTTAATTGAAACCTTTTGAAGTGGTTCCAGTCTTCAAACAAACAAACAACACTTTAAGTGTGTTATATTCAAAAAGTAGATTTATAGCATACTGTTTCTTATGGGAAAGTTCATGTTCAGTGTCATTGACTGTGTACATCCTTTGCTGCCACTGAACAGTGAGAGGAGGGCTGGATTCATCTTGGAAGCTATGGAAATGCATTGGACCAGGAGTTAAGAGATGGGTTTCTGAGGTGCAGACTATCACTCCTGGGCAGGATGTGGAGTCTGAATGAACCTCCACTTGAATTTTGCTTGGAGGTGAAAACCATGTTTTATGCATGATGCTAATTTTACCACTAGGGTTATTTCTTGAGTGCTTCCGGCGATTAGGTATCATAGCAGGTGCTTTACATTATTATTTTTCTCATTGAATTTCTATGAGCCAGAGAATGCTATATCCCCACTTACTAGATGAGGGAACTGAGGCTTAATGATGCCCATGAGGAGTTAAAGCCAGGGCTGTCTGATTTCAATCCTGGGTACTTGTTGCATTAATACTGATGACAGCTTCTGGTGGGGCCACGGCGCTGCGGCTCCTGGAGAGATCTGGCCTGGAGTGGAGGCAGTCGCCTGCTCCAGTGGGGAGTTTAGGCCCTTCAGCGCTATTTTACAGCTTCCCTGGCAAAGAGTGACCACCTGCTACCGACTGAGCCCCCAGCGAGGAGCTCAGGCCTGCCTGGGCTCTCAAGCCCAGTGTCTCCTTCACTGAGCACAGTTCTGTGCCCCCACCCCAACTTGGTCTAGTGCCCAGGTCCACACCCTGGCCCGGGGTCTTGCTGGATCTGATTGTCTATCTACACCAGGCTGCCTCTGCCCAGAAACATTGATCATTCCCAACCTGGAGGTAGTGGGACAGCAGCTTTCTTGGGTCTCCGCTTGATCAAGCACCTCTCAAACATCGGGTGAGTTACTGAAAATCTGCAGGGACACTTTAAGTCTTTACAGGGAAATTGCAATCCCTCTGATTTGCACTACTAGAGGGGAAGATACACGAGCAACATGAGAAAACACGGGAAGAAAGTGTCCCAAACAAACCTAGATGATATATCAAGAGAACCCAAAGACAGCATGGTAGAAGGAATGACAGAAAGGGAATTCAGAATGTTCATAATTAAAATGATCCGAGAAGAGAATGATGTGTCGAGAGAGGAGATTCAGGCTATGAATAATCAGCTACTAGAGCAATTGCAGGAAGCAAAAAATCATTTCAATAAAGAGATAGAAGTTCTGAGAAAAAAACAAGCAGAAATCCTTGAAGGAAACAAGGAAATGAAGGAAACAATAAACCAAGTTAAAAACTCAATAGAAAGCATAATTAACAGAATAGATCACTTGGAAGACAGAACCTCAGACAATGAAGACAAAATATTTAATCTTGAAAACAAAGTCGAACAAACAGAGAAGATGGTTAGGAATCATGAACAAAACCTCCAAGAAATATGGGACATCATGAAAAGACCAAATTTAAGAGTTATTGGGATTGAGGAAGGCACAGAGATACAAACCAAGGGTATGAATAATCTGTTCAATGAAATAATATCAGAAAATTTCCCAAATATGATGAATGAGATGGAAACAAGGCAGGGATGCCCTCTTTTGCCACTACTATTCAACATTGTTCTTGAAACTCTAGCCAGAGCAATTAGACAGACCAAAGAAATTAGAGGAATACGAATAGGAAAAGAAGAGCTCAAACTATCCCTATTTGCTGATGACATGATTCTCTATTTAGAAGACCCTAAGAATTCCACCAGAAAACTTCTGGAACTCATAAATGAATTCAGTAAAGTAGCAGGATATAAAATTAATGCTCATAAATCTAATGCATTTTTATTCGTAAGTGATGCATCCTCTGAGAGAGAAATTAGGAAAACTACCCCATTCACAATAACCTCAAAAAAAAAAAATACTTGGGAATCAATCTAACAAAAGAAGTGAAAGACCTCTACAATGATAACTACAGCACACTAAAGAAAGAAGTTAAAGAGAATCTGAGAAGATGGAAAGATCTCCCATGTTCTTGGATAGGCAGAATTAATATTGTCAAAATGGCCATACTTCCAAAAGCGCTATACAAATTCAAAGCAATTCCAATTAAAATCCCAATGATGGAGCTCATAGAAATAGAGCAAGCAATCATGAAATTCATTTGGAGGAATAAGAGACCCAGAATAGCTAAAGCAATCCTTAGCAAGAAGAGCGAAGCAGGGAGTATCACAATACCAGACCTTCAACTATACTACAGAGCAATAGTAACAAAAACAGCATGGTATTGGCACCAAAATAGACAGGTAGATCAATGGTACAGAATAGAGAACACAGAGACATACCCACATAAATACAGGTATCTCATACTTGACAAAGGAGCCAAAAACATACAATGGAGAAAAGACAGCCTCTTCAACAAATGGTGCTGGGAAAATTGGAAATCCATATGCAGCAAAATGAAACTAAACCCATATCTCTCACCCTGTACAAGACTCAACTCAAAGTGGATCAAGGACCTAGAAATCAGACCAGAGAGTCTGCACCTAATAGAAGAGAAAATAGGTCCAAATCTTCATCATGTTGGCCTAGGACCAGATTTCCTTAACATGACTCCCAAAGCGCAAGAAATAAAAGCACGAATCAATGATTGGGATAGAGTGAAACTAAAAAGCTTCTTCTCAGCAAAGGAAACAATCAGCAATGTGAAGAGAGAGCCTTCAGAGTGGGAGAAAATCTTTGCCACACACACTTCGGACAGAGCACTAATCTCCAGAATCTACCAAGTACTCAAAAATCTTTACACCACGAACACCAATAACCCAATCAATAAATGGGCCAAGGAAATGAACAGACACTTTACAGAGGAAGATCTACAAGCAATCAACAGATTTATGAAAAAATGTTCAACATCACTCGTTATAAGAGAAATGCAAATCAAAACCACCTTAAGATTTCATCTTACCCCAATTAGAATGTCTTTTATCAAGAACACAGGCAACAACAGGTGTTGGCGAGGATGTGGGGAAAAGGGTACACTCATACATTGCTGGTGGGAGTGCAAGTTGGTGCAGCCACTCTGGAAAGCAGTGTGGAGGTTCCTTAGAAAACTTGGAATGGATCCACCATTTGACCCAGCTATCCCACTCCTTGGTCTATACCCAAAGGACTTAAAATCAGATTACTACAGTGATGCAGCCACATCAATGTTCATAGCTGCTCAATTTACAATAGCTAGATTGTGGAACCAACCTAGATGTCCTTCAATAGATGAATGGATAAAGAAACTGTGGTATATATACACAAAGGAATATTACTGGCATTTGTAGGTAAATGGATGATGTTGGAGACTATTATGCTAAGTGAGATTAGCCAATCCCAAAAATCCAAAGGCCGAATGGTCTCTCTGATAAGTGAATGATGATGCATAATGTGGGGTGGAATGATGGCAAGAATGGAGAAAGGATAGAGAGGATAGAGGGAAGGGAGGGGTGGGGTTGAGGTTGGGGGTAAGAATAATAACAGTATGTGTGACAGACATCATTGCCCTGTGTACATGTATGAATGCACAGATGGGGTGACTCTACTTTGTGTACAACCAGAAAAACAATTGCTGTACTCCATTTGTGTTCAATGAATCAAAAAATTAAATAAAAATTAAAAAATAAAAAATAAAAAAAAAGACTGATGACAAACAGAACTGGTCTTAGCGACCCCTCACTTTCCAGCGGTGATTCTCAACCTACTTGTACATTGGCATCAGGAGTGGGTGGAGAGGGTCTTGAAAGATTGTAAATGCCAAGGTCACTTCTAGCAAGGCTGATGTAACATGTCTGGGCAACGAGATTTTGAAGTATTTCCTCAGTTCATTTGAGTTTACGTCCAGGTTGAGAACTGCTGCTTCACATAAAGTTTCAGGATAGAGGACAGAGGTCTAGGAGGGCTGACGTGCTTTGGCCTTGGCACTCTAGTTTTCAGAGAGCTGGTTTTCCTGGTGTAGCCCCTTCTAGAGTTTCCTTAAATGCTAAATTCCTAGGACTGGGACTAAGCTTCACTGCAGCCCTAGAGAAAACAAGGTGCCAGTAATTGGGAAGAGCACTTGAATGAGCTGGCTCAAGACAGGGCAGATCTGGTGCCAGGGGCTCCTTTTTCTAGAGAGGAAGAAGATTTAGTGTGTGAGGATGTAGTGATAGGTCCCTACGCAATCCATCCAGGACCATAACCAAATGTCTTGGCAGAGGAACAAGGTCACAGTTTCGGTGGATTATATAAAATCATCCTCATAAGCGCTAAGGTAATATAGTCAGGGATAATTGGCTTCCTTCTTGGATGCCCATTTAACTGTTACCCAAGATAGTGGGCCATGTAGCAAATTACCTTTCCTAGGGCATTAAAATGTATACCACTGGGCCAAAGAGTGTCTTGCTTCTGACTATGCATTCACTCTCCTCTTTGATGCTGAATGCTCTTATTATACTAGAGAACATGGTTAGTTGGATCAGATGACATTTCAAAATCAAGTGTCTTCTGGGAATTTTAGAATGAAATTTTCTCCAACATAGAAAGTCTTGCTGGCTCCTCATTTTCCCATCAGAAACGATGAGCTCCTTGTCTGGAGTAAGTGTGTGAACTAAGCATAGAGAAGTTGATTTCTTTTTGTTTGTTCTTTGAAAATCTTTTAGGAAAACCTGACCAGGAACAAATTTAATCTCTCTCTGGGTTCAGGTTGAATGACGTTTCAAGCTCAAATTTTCAAGGTAAAAGTTTTGCAATGCCAAATTACTCTTCACATATAACGAAAAATAACAATATATATACACATATATGAAATTGGATAAACCGTCTTTCTTTTCTCACCTTTTAGAAAACCAATTGTGAGCAGATTATTGTAGTCATGAGAATTTAGAGTGTCTTGTAGCACTGATGATAAAAACAGAAGCCACAGAAAAATTAAAGCTACAAGAAGTCTTTTATTCATTCCTATATAAGAAAGAACATTCTCTGTAATATTTTTTTCAAATCCAGCTTGAACAAATGAACGTTTTCCTGTATTGATGTTTAAAAATTAATTCTCACTGCAGGCAGTGGAACTCACTCAGTCTCTTCAGGAAGGAATAGGACTGAACAGTTTTTGTTGACTTCAATAATGTATTTTTTATTTCCTAGAGCATTTGATCATATCCTTTAAATTCTGTGGATGGTGCTTTCCATAGTCAGCAGGCGCTAGTGTATTTTGCCTTTTATTTTGGTGACAAAAGCCATCAGCCTCAATGCTTGTGCTGCCAGGGTTCTTAGACCTTCTTAAGATCTGTTTCCTGGAGGGTAAAATGAATTTGTACTGAGGAATAATGTGCACTCTATAGAGTTTCATATTATCCCTGCACGCAGATATTGCTCTAGTTAAGTTTATTCTAGATTCACAGCCCGGGCGTGGAACAGCTTCAAGGCAGTGGGCATGACAGAATTAGGGTGCTAGAAAAATGGCCAGAGCTTGCCGTTTGATCCTGAACACATTTAGCCTTCCCTTGTTTTCTTATGCTCATTTGTTTAAGGAAATTTTCAGGAGGCCATGTTTGAGAAAGCAAATGCCTGGCAGACCTTGGTGCACTTTGATAACAGAAGCATGTCGTTTTTGGCCTTTCACTTTCATCACCCACAGGATTATTATTTCGTGCCATTACTGGTAGTTTGTGGTGACCCTTAAGAACTGCTCCCATCATGGAGCAGCTTCCTCCTCCTTTTTCCTCTTGTCTTTTCCATGTCACTCTTTACAGATAGATTGTGGCTCACTACTAGGGAAGTGCATTGCTCTCCATCTATTAGCTGACTCAAATTAAACCAAGTGATAATTGAAGTCTGAAAAAGCAACAGCTAGAGATTTCATTCTAACTTTTATTGATTTAACCCCTTGACTGAAATTGAGCATATTTTAGGAATTTATGTTTTGAATGAAGCCAGATAATAGTATCTTGTGTTTGTTAAGGGCCTTGCACATGACATCTATACACATTGTGGAGAGCGGTGACTTCTGATTCCCTCGTGGTTGCGTTTGCCTGGGAACTTCTTGTGCAAAGGTGCGGGTCAAGATGGCCTAGTTGCTATGGTAATGCCCAGCTAGTGGAGGCTACATGTGAGGGACCGCAGCTCTATCAGTTGGAATCTTGGACTCAGGCGCCAACTCCTGGGGGTAGAGAATTCTGGGCATAACAAGACGACCTTGATGTCTCACAAGTTTCGCTGGGTCCTTTAGACTTCCTGCTTTCCTAAAACTTTCTCACAAATAACCTTCTGATGACAAAACCTGTATAATGAATGTGCTGAGCTAGCTCTGGTGTCAGTCAAGCCTCACTAGGGCGTGGCTACCCACCTGGCCCCATCTTTCTCTCTGTGTGTCTGTTTTGTCTTTTCTTCATCCCCTCATGGCCTGTCTGGGTTTTGAATTAACCACAGTGCTGGTCACAACAATACATGCTCTTATTTGATCCTTAAGGACTCTGGACCTTGAGAACATTGGGATAACCATCACTTGTTGAGAAAGTCTCAAATTACAAACACTTAAACTTGATGACTGACTTCGTGTCCCATATATCAGAGACAGCACAGAGCTCTTGCAGGAGTCAGGAGAAATGGGGGTTTGGTTTTGGCTTGCTACAAAATAACCATGTCAGTTCTGACTGGAGGAGTGACCCCTGGGGTCTATACTTATTTACAAAATTATGATCTAGAACAAGAATTTTGCTGGTATATTTTATTATCCTCTGATTTTTAAAAAAATCTTTCCTCACCTAAAAGACTTCTCAGCTAGGATGCTTATTTTTGTTTACATATATTTTCTCTCTAAGAGTTCTGTACAAATAAAAAAATCTAAAATAGACAAAGATTAATAGTGAAACATTTTTTAAAACAAAACTTGTGCATGCTTTTTCTCATTGTGTTCCAGTTCCACTAGCTACACCTTGACCTTGAGGTAGGCTGTGAAGATCTAGAACTTCACGCACTTGATCCAAGAAGACTTCCCTTCTTACCTCTCGCTTTCTTACCTTCTTTTCCCAATCTCACAGTTCCAGAGAAATTGCTTTCTCCAGAGTGTAAATATCTAGATCCACCTTCTTATTTTGGATCTCTATGTTGGAGAATTCGCATTTAAGTCAGAGATTCCAATTTGGCATCCTGGGCATTAGATCTGGCTCCTGGATGTATGGTGTTTGATCTTCATGGTGTTAAAAAATTGAACTTGCTGCCAGTATTGGTGAATCAGGAGATTTTGCATTAAAACCCAGAATTTAGCTGGGTGCCATAGTGCATACCTAATCCCAGGGGCTGGAGAGGCTGAGGCAGGAGTATCACTAGTTCAAAGCCACCCTCAGCAACAGTGAGGTGCTAAGCAACTCAGTGAGATCCTATCTCTAAATAAAATCCAAAATAGGGCTAGGGATGTGGCTCAATGGTCGAGTGCCCCTGAGTTTAATTCCTGGTACCCCTCGCCCCAAATATAAAACACTCAGAATTTAACATCTCTTGGAAACTGGGCAAATGGCAGTACTAGATCTGCTTTCCCATGTAGTGTCACAAAGGTGGGATTTGTGGTTCCCTGTAGATCGGGAATGCACAGAGCTATTTTGGAATCCACACTCACTTCTGCTACTTGCCCTCCCTGGTCGCTGTTTGAGTTTATAACTAACTTGCAGATAGCTGGAGGTTTGGGGCATAGATGAATTCAAGTGTAACGTAATTGATTGATCAGAGTATGTCTGAGATGCTTCTCATGTTCTTGTGATTCACTATATGTAAAAATATGCTCAGAGGACTTGGTGTTAAACACTATAGCAAGTCAGGGAACAGAGATGGAGCTTTGTTTCTTTAATCAATACACTGAATGATTTAATTCCAAAGTTTAAAATTTGATGGTGCAATATATTTTATTGGACACTGTTAGGCCCATGTAATTCAGTTTGGTTTATTGAACATGATGAAATGCCAGTTACATACTATTCACTGAGCTTGGCATTGGGGATAATTTGTCATTATAACTTTGCCTGGTATGGCTTTTTAACTTGGATGGCCGTCATATATTGATTTTTTAAAAAAATATATATTTGGACAATGTTTTCTTTCATGAATGTTAAAGTGAAATTCTCCATTTTATAGATACACAGAGAATACAATTGTGCATGAACTAAAAATACTAGCCACCTCATAGGTTAATACCTTAAATTATCTACTCTGTGTCTTTATTCCAGGTGAATGTGTTTCTGCATCTCATTTGTATCTTTCCCCTCTGGTCGTAACCTTGCCCTACTGTACATCTGTTCAATGTTGAGAATATTGTTAATCTTAAATGCCTATCATAAATAAAAGAAGCATTTGATCCCATTATGTGCCTTTTGTTCTAGGGCATTGGTTCCTTCATCTGTCTCCCTTCCAGGAGTCTGCCTGGGACTATTAAAACCACTTTATAGACATGGTATGGACCATCGTACACTTTTCTTGAACTTCCACTTCAAATTGGTACCAGATTTGGAAAATCCTGGACCATGTTTTTAGTATTTTAGTAAATGCTTGGAATGCTTGTTTGAAAGGTGAATTTCTGCCTTCTCCCTGCCTTCTGCCAATCCAGTAATTCTAGAATGGGGACTAAGATTCTGCATTTTAACACTCTGGAGGTTTTGTTTTGTTTTTTAACAGTCTTGGTATTACCATGTTATAGCAGCACAGTTCACAATAGCCAAATTAAGGAACCAGTCTATGTGTTTGTCAGTGGTGAGTAGATAAAGAAAATGTGGTATAAATACATAATGGAGTTTTATTCATCCATAAAGAAGAATGAAATTTTGTCACTTGCAAGAACATGGACAGAACTTGGGAGCATTATGTTAAGTGAAATAAATCAAACTCAGAAAGTCAAGGGTCATATGTTTTCTCTTGTATGTGGAAGCTAGAGAGAAAAAAGGAGAAATGGGGATGGGTGGATCTCATAAAAATGGAAGGGGACCAATAGAGGGTAGAGGAAAGGGACCTGGGGAGGGCTCAGGGAGTGGAGAAAAAGGGGAGGTCCTGAGGAATGACATTAACCAAATTCTATTGTCATATTGTGTGCATGTACACGTATGTGACAATGAATTCCATCAGCATGTATAATTATAATGTGCCAGTTTAAAAAAGATATTGGTATTAGAAACACAATTGCTGTATACAGGAAGGGGAGGGATTCTGTTGACTAGAAGATCAGGGATGGGGGACATTCTGAGAATTTCCAGCCCATGACAAATGATGATTTGAACCATTTTTTCTCTCTTCTCAATCAGGTGCAGTGACTTTGTCCTTAGCCAGCCTACGGTGGCTCTGAATCTATCATAGATGCTATGGGCCTTGTTGTGTTGGTGCTCATGTGCATGTAACAGACAAAATGAGCTAGTAGTGGTGAAATATCAGCACACCGTGGACTATAAAGACAGTCATTATTGCTTTTATGCCACTAACCAAAACCAACTTTTTTCTAGGCTCATTATAGCTTTATCTGGAAAGTGACATTTATAATATGAACAGCATCATTTCCTGATGGCATCGTGCAGAGATGGGACACTTAACACAGGCTCTCATTTAATTGTTCACGTGCTGCATGACAAGCAGCAGCCACTGCACACGCATCCATTGCACACGCATCCGTCCTTAGTTGTGGGAAGCCATCCTTATTTAGCAGAAGCAAACTAGGTTAAGCCATGGGACGCAGACGCCTGGCTTCTAGGAACTGCTGGGAATCGTGGTGCTGCATGGGAGTAGTTCCCTGTCTCCTTCTGGAATATTCCCCCAAAAGAATGGCTCCCCTAACTCCACCCTATCCTGTCCATCACAGAAGCAGCTCCTCCCAGTCCTGGCCCCCTTTTACCTGTGTGTTATAAATAAAAGAGAATTGGGTGACTCATGGTTGTTGCTAGAGGCCAGAGCTGGTATGGCCAGACCTCTCATTTAAAAAGAGTATAGGGGCTGGGGATATAACTCTGGTGGTAGAGGGCTTGCCTTGCAAGCACAAGGCCCTGGGTTCAATCCCCAGCACTGCAAAAAAATAAATAAATAAAATAAATAAAAAGAGTATAGGTTCTTGTGTGGTTATTGAGTAGATAAGTTTTTGAGTAATAGATTGAAAAACAGCCCACATCCTCCTCTAGCAGTTAACCCTTTAATCCACACAGGATGTGGCAGAGAGGCCCCCGACACTTAGTATTCAATGAAAACAAAAAGCCATCACTTGCATTCCTAGGCTGAACGAGTCCATTGACCAGACACTTGGCATTTGGTGTGTCCACTGGTCACCTTGCCAGAGTTCTGGGCAGGGAAGGCACTGGTCCTGCTAGGCCTTGGTGCTCGCATCTCTCGGGAATCAACTGCTTTTTACATTCGCTGCCTTGTGTGTGCTATTCTGCAATGGCGCTCAGCTGGTTGCATGTCTGATTTGGTGAGCATTTCAAAGAACTTGAATTTTTGGAGTATGAAGACATGCCCACGGGTAACAGGAAGCTGACTGTCTTGATCTTGTCCCTACAGAAAGCAAAAAAAGGGGAAGAAAAATAAGACTTTTACTGAGCCTTAATATGCAACATTGCAGTTTTTGCCCAACACCAAATACTGTCTTAAAGGTTTATTTAATGTATCATGTATTTTTGTTTAATTATCCAGCTATAATAATATATTGGAATTGGCCTTTTAATTAAACCCAGTGAATAGTGCAGTTGAAACTATTGAGGGAGAGTTTGTACATCAGAGGATGGTTATTAGCTGGATGTTTACAGTGGAATATCACACTCTCCTAAGCAAACCGTCTTGCACATCTATTCTGTTGAAATGAAGCAGAAATTTTGCCGCAATTATCTTATAACCCCAATCCACCTGCTTGCTATGACTTTGAGTTCACTAAATATCCAGCATGCCTCAACAACAAATGGGAACAAGGAGAAAGAGCAACCGCCTAGAGTGACCTGAGGGATCTTATCTTTTCATTTTCCTTACTTCTTCTTTTATCTCTAAAGGGTTATATTGAATGTTAACGTAAACCAGGAGAAGCTGCTCTTATCCTAACCCTATGTACATGTATGATTAATAATAATGATATGAATGTACATCATGCACAACCATATAAATGAAAATTTGTACCCCATATGTGTACAATGAAACAAAATGAAGTCTGTAAAAATAAAAAAATAAAAAATAATAAAAAATAATAAGTCTAAAGAACTGTGTTTAAAAATGAGTGCCTTTTCTCCAGTGCTGTCCTCTTTATGGGTAGATAAGGTTATAATTTCACGGAATGGCATTTGGGGCCTGGATCTCAGGAAACACATCTGCACCTTCCCCTGGGGAGGAAGGCTGGCCAGGCGCTCACATGTTGGAATCAATAACATAATGATGACCGCAGCCAAGTGGAGCATTCATGGGACTATTTCACTTATTCCTAAGACCATGAGGTAACTACTGTTATGATTCCCTTGTCACAGAAGACTAACAGAAGAGTAATTAGTGTGGCAAACAACACTAATAACTTCTTCCAAGGCTGCGTTGTTTGTAAATGATGGAGTTGGGAATTTAGCCATCTGATTCCAGAGACTGTCTTCTTAACCACTTTGATTTAGAAAAGGAGAGAATATACTTATCGTAATGCATCTAGCTTTTTCTCTAATCAGAAAATGAAATAAATGGCATTTTCACTTCCAATTGTTTGTCTAGACCCTTTTGTTAACATCTGTGATTGCTCCCCCCACCCCCATTCTGGAAACCCAGAAAGAAAAGATTGTACTTTTTTGTTAAAATTAAAGAAAAAGGAAAATCCTATCTCTAGTTTCTGCAAAACTTTGGTTCTTAAAAATATTGACATTGGCATTATTCTTAAAAAATGCTTTCATGGTAGAATAATGAAAAAGTTCCTAAGCAAATTGGGCATGATGTCTGATATGATTCAAAATCTATTTCCAACAAATTGGTTCTCCATAAATCTTTGTAAAATTCTTTGAAAGTTATTAGGAGGTAAATGAATTTCCCAAACAATCAGAGGAATAATGTAATGACATGTCACTTTACTAGTTAATTCCTGAGAATGTAAAGCAAAAAATAAAAAAGGACTACCATATAAAGTATATTTAATTCCTACTGAACAATTCTGCATCTAGTAGATTTTAGACCAATTCTGATGTTGATTTTAAGCCAATACTGACTTTGTTCTTTTAATGTAATCCTACAATTGTCTCAATCTTTCAAATTGAACTAATTTCTAAATTAGAAATGGATTGTGTTCTACCTTTTCGTGAGTTGGCAGCCTGGAAGTTGGATTACATCTTACTTCAGAAAAACAGTACTTTATGAACATTGGTTATTTTCCCAAACTATCATAGAAAATAATATGAATTGAAATGGGAAAATTAATAGTACTAAATTCTCAGCATTTATAGATCTTGTTAAGTGCAAAAAAACAAGACGTTTTTATGCATGTATACTCTACAATTTCAAAATGTATGGACACAAGAGATCCATGAAAATCTGAATAGCAGGCATTTGGTTGCAGGATTATGAAGGATTTGCCTTTTTTGTATTTTTTACTTTGTATGTTACATTTATATTTTGTAATTTGCAAGGAGTATGTGTGTGTGTGTGTGTGTGTGTGTGTGTGTGTGTGTATTTTCTTTTCTTTTCTTTTTTTTTTTAGAGAAAAAATAAAATAAAAAGCACCTCTGCCTTTCCTCTTCCTTCTTTGAAGAAACACGGCCATTGAAACCCACTGGTTGGTCATATACTTCTTGTTTCTAGATTCCACATCTGATCTGTCAACCAATCTTAATGGCTCCACCTTCTAAACATATTCAGAAAACACATCCACTCTTCCTACTGCAGCAGGGAAATGATCACCCTTTGCCTCGATGACTTTAGAGCTTTAAATCTGGTCCCTTGTTCTTGGTATTGTTCTTTCAGAGTCTTTTCATAACAGGGCTCCCAACGTGATCATTTTTTTTTTAAATGAAAAGAGCAGGTGACGCACCCCAACTCCTGGAATAAATCCAGAGTTGTTGGAGGCGGGAAACCTGCCCTTGGCTCTTCTGTCCTGTCTTTTTGCTCCTGGTTGCTTACTGCCTTTGCTGGCAGCCGGGCCTCCTTGCCTGTCCTGGAACACATCAGTCATGCTCCTCCCTGGTCTTTTGCGTGTGCTGTTTGCAAGGCCTGCAGAGATCCCCCTGGGCACCATCGCTCACTCCTGTTCTCAAGTGGTGAGGCATTTTTTTGGCCATGGCATCAAATATTCCAGCAATGCTTGCTCCTCTAACCCTTGCCCTCTTTTTTGCTTTTTTTTTTTTTTTTAATCTCATAGCACCTGACATAATGCACCCTTTCTCAATTTTCATGTTCACTGATTATCATGTTACAAAGAAAAAAGGTCCAGAAGGGCTGGGATTCTTGGCAGTTGTTTCCTGATGTATGTTAGGGCCTCAAATCCTGCCCAGCAGGAAGAACACACTCAGGACATAATTGTTGAATGGATGAATATATGTAATTCAAGCAGAAAAACAGGTTGGAAGGATAGAAACCAAGCTCATGATGACATTTGCCCCTGGGAAGATTGGGGGAAGAGAGAGATAAGGCTTTCCTTTTAGACACATTTCATTTCTTCTATTTTTAAAAATATCTGAAGCAAATGCAACAAAACTCTTGTAGATGAATACATCAATGTTTGTAGCATTTCTGAATAATTCTGTGCATTGAAAGATTTCAAATGACAATTAATTGTTCACTAGCCTTCCAACAGTCATAGGATGTAGCACATATTCCTTAGTGTCCCACGGAAGGCCCTGATGACAGATTCTGCTCACCTCTCCATCCTCATTCACTTCACTGCTTTTGATTTTTGTCTTCACATCTTTTTTGTTTTACCTATAATGACCTTTCCATTTTTCTTTGCCTGACAAAATGCAGCCATCCTTTATGATTCAGGCCACTCTCTGCTCCTACGATGGAACTTTTTACAAAGGATACACCATTTTCATTCTGTCTTTTGAAATCCAAATAAAACTGGCTCAACCTCTGAATCCCACATCCTGTGGGAAGTCGGTGCTTTTTGCAATACTGATGAGAATTCCTGCAGGGCTATTACTTATGGTTATCCCTTGATTTGATATTCTGTCACCACTGAAGGAGATGATTCACTTACTCTCTCAACATCCATATTTTTCTACTTTCTCTTCCCCCTGATAAGCTAATCATGAAGTCCTGGTCTTCTTTTCTTGATTTTCCTTTTATTCACATAAGACAGATGTGTGGAGACTTGCCTGGAGTCAGGGTCTTATCGGGGGCTGGAAGGTAGGAAGGAGGAGTGTGGGGGAAGGAGGCCACACTCCAGCATGGCAGATAATTACGCTTGATATGACAGTCTTGTTCTGGAAGTCGTCTTGACTCTCTCTGCTGCAAGGGCCGCTGGCTAAGATGCCTCTTGAAACCCCCAAGCCTGTCTCTCAAACATTCTGTCAAATTCCTCTCATGCTTAGGCCGTGCCTAACTCTCTCAATACCAATTCGCAAATTTTGGAGACAGTTTGGCTTTCCCTTTGTCTCTTGGCCCTTTTGGATTTTGCCCCATGAGTCCTTCAAAGCCCCCCAAAGCCCATCAAGCCCATTAAGTCATCCGCCTCCCTAGGAAGAGTTCTCTCTGAGAGCAACTGTCTGCTCAGCTCCTAAAGTGCTCAGGCCTTCTCCCTAGAAACACTCTGTGGTTTGGGCAGTTTATTGTGTGTCTCTAGCATTAAATGAGAGTTTTGAGCACAGTGGCTTTCCCTTATCGAGTCTCGTGTTCTTGGTGCCTAGCTCAGAGCACCATTGCTAATGCCTGACTGACGTCTGAAAGCTTATGTTTTATGCTTATTTGAGGTATCAGAGTGTGAGACTTAACCTCAAACATTTTTGTTCCTTTGGATTTCCCAAATTAGATGGAAATAATTTTGGTCCAATCTCAGCATGTGCCTGTAAACAAACGGAAGCACAGTGAACATTACCTGCACCCAAAAACATGCTCAGGAGAAGCTCTTTGGCTGGAACTCTTGTTGCTAAAAGAATCTGCTGTCAACATCCTGTCTTCATTGTCCTGCTTTTTAACGGAAGAACTCGTCAGTGATTTAACTGGTCCCTGAGCTTCCCCGATTCCGCCACTTGGATGTCTTTCCCTAGCTTTCCAGGGGTCATTTGCAGCAAATGAATGAACTGACGAAGAAACGGAGTAGCGCCTCACAATCATGACATTGCCTGCAGGGGATCACAAAACTCAAGTTCAGCATAATTCTACCCTTAATGACATCCACATGTGGAAAATTATGTCAATCACACTTTGTTGACTCTAACTAAACAAAACTATTATTTTTGTTTCATTTCTTGCACAAAAGACATATATTAACTGATTTATTTTACAAGTATCAATGGAGGGCCAATCATGTCACTTCTTCAAAAACAAGGTTGTGATAATGAATATAAAATTCTTGCTTGCATAGGGCTTACAGTCTTTTGTGGAAGACAGATAAAAAACAAACAATCCATGACACGATTCATACAGATTCTAGAAAGATGAGGCTGGTTGGGCCTGGGATAGAGACCACTGAAGGAGGGGGTCTGGAAGCTGTTTAAGTCTTTGAAAAGTCTTTTCTGAGCATGCAGCATCAGTTCACAACAGCTTGTTGCATATTATGGATAACTAGAAAAGAGGAGCTCAAAGGTTCTTGTCACAAAGCAGTGTTAAGGAGAGGGATGTGCTAATTACCCTGATCTGAGCCACGTGCATCATATACATATATTGAAATATCACATTGTATGCATCAATATGAACTAACATAATGTGTTGGTCAAAAATAGAAAAAAATGTTTAAGATGGAAATGCTAATCCCTTGAGCATTACAGGTTGTATACATGTATCAAATTACCACACTCTACCCCATAAATATATACAATTAAAATAGTACCAATTAATTTAAAAAACTAAATGAAGAACAGGGACCAGGTCATGAACAGATAATAAAACCAGACCTTAAAATTGCAAAAGCGTGGGACTTCTCCAGATGCCAGTTCTTGGTGGCCTCCTCGCTCCCTCTCTAGATCAGGCCCATCCACCATCCCTGACCTGAATGGCCACCTGAATGGCCACAATTCAGTGGTTGTGCTAACTGGCCTGTGATTGCACGTCTGGGTCCAGTGGCACAGTTAGGGTGAGGAAGCCTGTTGAAGGAGAGATGAGAGCAAAGAAGAAATGTGGAAAGAAACAAAGATGCACAGGCAGTTGGAGTGACCCTGGGAGAGGAGGAGAGAGCCCTGGCCTTAGTTCCTGAGGGCTTCCAGTGCAATTTCTGTCTGTAAGTGTCTTTCAATAAAATCCTTCTTTGAAGTGGATAAAATCTTCTCTGTTTCTTAAAACTAAAGAACTTGATTTAAAGAGTTTCATTTTAGGGATCTTTGTGAAACCCCAGCCCTCACACTGTCCTAACTGCTACCTGGAGCTTGTCTCTTGACTTCTTGTTTTTTTTTGTTTTTGTTTTTGGCACTGGGGATTGAACCCAGGGGCACTTTGCCACTGAGTCACATTCTTTTTTATTTTGAGATGGGTTCTTGCTAAGTTGCTTAGGGCCTTGCTAAGTTGTAGAGGCTGGCCTTGAACTTATGATCCTTCTTCCTCAGCCTCCTGAGTTGCTGGGATTACAGGTATGCACCACAGTGCGGTGCTTCTCTTTTGGCTTCTCCTTGGACATCCAGTTATACTGGGGAGGCCAACAACACTGACCTTACGGTTTGGTTTCATCTTCTGGACCCTTTGCTCTTTCTCCACAGCTCTGCTAATAACTCTCACAGGAGTGTAAATACATTACGCATTGTGTTATGTATTAGAGTCTCAGAAGCACAATTATTTCTTAAATTTGCTGCCTACCTCTGCAGAAAGCAGACAGAAAATTATGATGGCGGATGGAGGAAGTGGAGAGTGCCTTGGCTCTGTGTAGTTTGGAAGAGCAGAAGACCCAATTTTAGAAAAGATTCTGGGAGAGTTAAGTTCAAATCTATCTGAAGTGATTAACTGCAAATACTGTTCAGAAATTAGCTTTAAATGCTTCCTTTGGCCATGATACATAACTTTCATAATTACGTAAAACAGATTTGCCACTACTGGCAAACACAAGCGTTTCTCTTCAAATGGGTTATATGACAACTCTTCATACTGAATCATAGGAAGCACATCAGAGGAAATCATGCTGTGATAGCAAAGCCGAGTTTATTTTTATTTGGGTCCCACACTCAATGTGGAACTGATTAGCAATAAGCTCTTTGTTCATCTCCCTGGGTCACAAAATAGTCTGAGTCCTTTAATTTCTTATCAACACAGGGGAAGGGATATTCAACACCTCATCACAGGGTCCTTAGCACAATTTCAAAGAGCATTTCCAAGTGCAGTTTATTTGCTAGTAAAGGATATGAGCAAATTGAAAAAAGAGGCCTGGCAATGCTGGGAATTCCCTGTAATGAGCTTTTCTTTTATCTTCTGTGCAGCAAATTCCTGCTTCCCTGATAATCCCAAGGCCAAGGTGGCATAGGGTAGCAAGAGTTAGGGACCATTTCTGAAAGCACTGGCTAGATTTTATCTCTGCCAAATATACATAGTGGTGTTTCCTTGAGCATTTATCCAACAAGGATTCATTCTGAGAGGGCACATTCCGTTCTTATAACGTGTGTGTGTGTGTGTGTATGTGTGTGTGTGCACATATCAATTTTACAAAATAATGGGTTTCATTGTTGCATATTTGCACATGCATGTAGAATAATCTGATCAACTTCATTCCCCAATACCCTCCCTTCCTCCATGCCCTTTCCCCCTTCCTCTACCCTAACGGTTTCTCTTCTACTTTCATGACATCCCTCTTTTCTCCCTCTAGCACCCACATATGAGAGATAACTTATGATAGGTGTCTTCTGGTGTCTGGTTTATTTCACTTAATGTAATGCTCTTCAGTTCCATCCATTTTCCCACAAAAGATGTAATTCCATTCTTCTTTAGGGCAAAATAAAGCTCCACTGTATATATTATGCCACATTTTCTTTATCCATTCAGCTGTTTACAGACATCTAGACTGATCCCATAACTTGGTTTTTTGAATTGTGCTGCACTAAACATGGGTGTGCACATATACCCAAAGTGTGATGAGTTTAATTCCTTCTGATAAATACAAAGGAACAGTATAGCTGGATCACAGGTTAGTTTAATTTTTAGATTTTGGGGAACCTCCGTACTGATTTCCATAGCTGCCATACTAATTTACATTTCCACCAACAGCGTATACGCATTCCTCACCAGCCTCCATTGTTTTTTTGTACTCTTTTTTTTTAAAAATATTTTTTAGTTGTAGGTGGACATAATACCTTTATTTTATTTTTATGTGGTGCAGAGGATCAAACCTAGGGCCTCCCGTGTGCTAGGCAAGCACTCTACACCTGAGCCACGACCCCAGCCCCTGTTATTTGTATTCCCAATGATTGCTACTCTGGAACGAGATGGAATCTCAGTGTGGTTTTGATTTGCATTTTCCTGATGAATAAACATATAGCTATTTCATCTATATTAATATATAAAGTCACCCAGCAGTATCCCCTGAGCTGTAGTAGAGTTCTGTGTCCTTAGTGACTACAGGGGAAGCAGGATTCTCCACTCACAAAGACTTACTGCTTCTCACTACGTATATCACAGAGCAAACAGACAAACCCTCATTTCCAACTGACTTGCTTTCAAGTTTTTGCTTATATTCTCTCTCTCTCTTTCTCTCTTCTTTTGGTATAGAGGATTGAACACAGGGATGCTCTACCACTGAGCCATATCCCCACCCTTTCTATTTTGAGTCACCATCTGGCTAAGTTACTGAGGTTGGTCTTGAACTTGTGATCCTCCTGCCTCAGCCTCCCTAGTAGCTGGGATCACAGGCCTGCACCACCATGCCTGCTCAGGTGTTCCCTTTTTTAAAGTGAGACTCATACTTATGGTTTTACATCATTCTTTCTTGAAGAATAGGTTTATATCATTTCATTATCAAAAAGGGTTAAACTGCTTAATCTCTCTGGATTTTACATTCTCAAAAAATAAGGGCGTTTCTACAAGATGATCTTTAAAATTCCTGCCTGGTAGATTTTGATGATTCAATTGCAAGTATGAATTTCAATTGATGTTGGCAAAATATTATTAAAGCTCCTAATAAAAACTTATACTCAAGTCAAGCAATATTTTTCTGATATATCCACTGATAGGACAACTGAATAATTCATGCCAAGTCTTATTTGTGCTATTTCATCTAATCTCTCGACAGTCCCAGGACTGGTTCTACCACTATTCCTGTTGTACAGGCAAAGAGAGTGATCATAAAAGCACATTGCATTTATGGAATTGAGAAAGCTTGCAGTTGGAAGAGGCCTTGGAAGATAGCAGTCGAGTCCAATCCATTCATTTTTACATGACGATGTTAAGATCAGCAATTTGATATGACCTGCCCAGCATTGCCCAACTAGCACAAAACTGGGGCCATCACCCAGTTGTCTTCAGACTCAGGCCCATATTCACCCTCCTTAAGTCACTTACTCTTGTATCACTGGAGCAACATATAACAAACAAATGAATATTTAGAGTGACTCAGCTGGGCTCCCAAGCAAAATTTGAATCGCATTTCTATCTGTGTTTTGTTGATGGATCTAGCAAGAGTTCCCAAATTTTATCTCATGCTTTTCAATCAGTCCTTCCCAAACTCAACTCTAATATTCTCATGGGAAGTTATTGTTCACATGCTGAAGGAATGTGATACCCATCGTGTGATTAGTTCCTATGAATATCCTAACCTCCACTAAGCCTGAGGATGTTCAGACCCTGAGAGTTGAAAGGATGCTCTTTGACCCATGCAATATTTGTTTTAAGATAGGACAAAGATATATAAAGACCCAACTTTCTTATTAGGATAAGCAGGCTAGATAAAAGATCTGAAGAATTGTTGTTTGCTTTTGGAGCAAGGCAGTGGTTTTCAATGGCGAGTGTGGGGTGTGACATTTGACAGTATCTGAGGCATGTTTGATGGTCATCACTGGAGTAAGGGTGGGGACAATAGCAAGTAGTGGTTAGAGGCCAGTGGAGTCACTAAACATCCTGCAGTACCCAGGATAATAGGTATTCCCACCTCCATAGTGAAGTATCATTCAGTTGGGAATGCCAATAGTGCAGAGGTGAGAAACCCAGGAGTACAGTTGTACCACAAATGTCCATCTCTTTTTGTTTTTCATCAGAAGGTCTAATCTCCTTATGCCATTTTATTACATAATTAGCAGACAGAACTACTCAAGTCTAGAGCTGTACTTGACAAAAAGGGAAAGACCCTGATTAGCGTCTGTTCTCAGCTTTGAAATGTAGGGTCCCATGTGCCATACTAGAGAGACATCTCTAACAGAGAGAAGCATGTTGTCAAAGCGCTCAGAAACTCTAAATGGCATTGCCTAGAGCCTTGACAGATGATATTAAGAACTTTGAGTGGTTAATTATGTATATCAATTTTATTTGAATATGTTGTTGAATATGTCACTGACAATTTAAATGCAGAACATATTTCCTGCTCTGCTGATTTCTGACCTTATGTGTAATCTTCAGAGTCAAAACTCTTAACTAACCCTCATATGCTGAACTACCATATGATTCACCTATACCATTCCTAGGTATTTATCTGAAGGAAATGAAGTCAGCATACAAACCTACCCGTGTTTATCTTGGCACTACTATTAAAAATAGCCAAGATGTGAAATGAGCCTACCAATGGATGGATAAAGAAATTCACACACACATACACACACACACGCATATACACAGTGGAGTATTACGCAGTCATAAAGAAGAATAAAATCCTATCATTTACAGGAGATTGGATAGATCCAGAGAACATGATGTTAAGGAAATAAGACAGACACAGAAAGACTAGTATTTAATGTTTTATATGTGGAAACTAAAAGAAAGAAAGAAAGACAATATAAAAATAGACAAGAGTCTATTAGAGAAGGAGACCAGGATATCAGGGAAAAGAATGAGTGAGAGGAGAGGGAAAGAAATGAAAGAAGGAAATGTGGGCATGAACAAAGCATGGTATATGCATGTATGGAAATGTCACAGTGAAACTCATCAATTTGCACAACTAATATGCATTAGTAATTATAATTTGAAAAGTCTTTTCTATAAAAGATGAAATTTGATTTCTAGACTATATCTAGCATTGACCTTGCATCTGAAAGTCTTCACTCTGTGCAATAGGTTGGGTCATGTGCAACATGCATCACACAGGATAGTAAGGCTCTTTGTAAAACGTGGTAAGGAACACTATCTGCCATATGGCGTGTGTTTGCCCCGGGGCCATATGGAGATTAAGTCCATACAATTGCAGGTGAGCCTCACAAACACGAGCTGGGTACCATAATGCTTTTGGATCGGGAAAATGAAGATTAAAGGGGTTTTATAACTAGTTCACTGTCAAGTGGCTGAATAACAAATCATTGGGAACATACTTGTCTGACTTTGATATTCATACATTTACCTATTTTGCAGCAATGTCCCAGATAAAGATAATATGCCATTTGATGGGTACATTGCAGTGTTCTTTATGCAGCATTTAAGTGGTTGAAGACAAAGTAAAAAGCACATTGTTCTTAATGTGATTAATTTCCACAAACCTGGTGTTCCCTCCCAAGACATCCAGAAATCATTGCTAAAATAGGTTGCTTGAAGATGCTAATGAAAAGGACGAAACCCATCCTGTCAATACTGAACAATGCATTTATGTGATAGCACCACAGACCCAGTGTTTGGAGATACACAAAGACCCCCACAGCCCAGAAGAGGGTAGACGCTTAGTACCCTGGTGTTCCGGCATGGCTGGTGTCATGTCAGCATGAAGGTCTGCTGGAGATGGTCCATAGGCTTCTTCTTCCCTTTCGTCTCCTGATTCTCCCCCAGAGCCCCAGGCTCTTGGACTCCCTGAAGCCAGTTTCATGCGGAGGGCTTGATTCTCCTTCTCCAGTTTGCTGATCTCTGCCCGCAATTCCTGGATGACTCTGAGCAGCTGGGTGTTAGCTTCCATTGCCTGGTTCTGGGGCGCTCTGCTTTGCGCCTCTGGGGACACAGACCAGCTTTTACTCGGTGGGACTGCTTGGTCCTCCAGTAAGCCTTTTTGAACAATGGATGTCTCTCTTCCCTGTGCCATCTTTCAGCACCTGGGGGTTGGACTGCCCAGGGAGGTGAAGGATCTCCATGACTTATTCATCCTGGGTTTTGCTTTTCTTTCTTTCATTGCATATCAATCCACAGTTCTAGACAATTGCTTTGTGTCTGAGCAAAAGAGAATACTCCAAAAATTTTCCAATAGGACAGAGTTTCTTGTTCCCGTCTTGAAATAATAGCCACGATAGCCATCCAATCTTTCCTCTGTCACCACCTCTGGGATCAAATGTTTTAAAGACTCACAGACTGCCACACGTAGAACAAAACTCACCTGAGAAATATGCCTTATCTTTTCTGTAAAATATACCATAGTTCTGCAGTTTTTATGGAAAATTATTAATTTTGGCACCTTTTGATGGTGGAAGGATGAGATCAATCATGAGGGAGTCATCTGAACTGCAGGGCTATTATTTAAATAGGATATTGGTAATTATACATAAATCCCTCAGAACAGGCCAAGGAAGGACCATATGCAGGATGTCTCTGAAGGTTTGTAACCTATGAACTGGTTGGTAGTTGGTTTTAGGTTGTTTGCCTGAGCACAGGCTGCCCAGGGATGTTTTTGGAATGTAAGAAGATAAGGACAGAACATTTATCTTGAATGAAAAAAAAAAACAACAACAAGCAACAGTTACAGCTTTCATTATCTGTTACCTGAAGAGGTTTCTTTGTTGGGAATGAAAAGTCCGAATCTTAAACAATATACACTCTGATAGCAGTCTCTGGAAATTCAATTAATGTTTAAACATAACTGATCTTTTGCAACAGGGTGAAAACCATTCGGAAACTTTCCATGGAGATCATTTTTCCCACTCATTTGTTGACTCCTATTTCTTATGTATGGGGACATTTTTGCCCATCTCAATGGACATTTACTGATGGAGCCAAGGCTACAAATGGAAGGAGTGATTGGAGAAAGTATTATTCCTAGAAATTTATATGTTCAAATTTTAGAAAATTTTTCACAAAATGTCAGTCTGTAAAAATAACCAGGCTATTTCAAGATGCTGTTTCTGTTTAAATGATTTCCAATAAACACTTGGACGCTGGGCATTCTTATGGTATAGACGTGAGTGTGGAAGTATGGAATATGGAGTAAGATGGGATTGGAATGATCACTCTGTCTAACTACCTATTGGACATTCTAATCTGTTCTACCATGTCTTTGTAATGGATTACTGAGCCTGTATTTTGAATACTTTGATTGTACGAGAGTCCTCTTCCTACCAAAGTTTGCTATTTGCTTTCCAACAAAAATTATTTACATTGACCAAAAATTGGTCTCCATGTTGTTTATTCTTAGAACTTCTGGAGATGTTATGCACACATCCAATGTTTGTTTCAATGAATTTCTTGTTCTACCATATTTCCATTGAGTCACTACTGTCCACAATAAACATCTCCAATTTCTTTAGCTGTCCATCAGCTACTGTGGGTTGAGGACCTTGAATCCATCAATGACACTTTGGACATGCTCCCATTTATCAGTAGGCCTCTTGAACTGGGATATCCAGGTCTCCTGAAGGCATCTGACTGGCATAGCATAAATTACCACAGAGTCTGCAGAGCATTGTAGAAAATATTCTGCAAAAGTGGCAGTGAAAATCATTTCCGAATTATATTCGATACTAAAGTTGCATTTCATTCTTGCAACTGTATTTAGCAATTAAAAAGCATATAAAAATAACTTGTATATTCATTAGGAAATGGTGTCATCGCTATTCATAAACAATTTGATGATATATCTAGAAAACCCAAGAAAATGAATCTAAAAGTTTATTTTGTGATTACCCCATGTCACAAAACAAGCACCTGAAAGCCAATAGTTTTACAATTTATTATTATTATTTTTTGGTACTGGGACCTGGATTCATGGGTGCTCTACCACTGAGCTACATCCCCAGTCTTTTTGATTTTTTATTTTAAGACAGGGTCTCACTAAACTGTTGAGGGTCTCACTAAGTTGATGGAGGCTGGCATTGAACTTGGGATCCTCCTGCCTCAGTCTTTGGAGTCACTGGGATTATAAATGTGTGCTCTTTTGCCCTGTTTATAAGTCAGTAGTTTTACAAAATACTATCAATAACTATATAGAGAAAAATAATTGAAAAGTATTCAGTAATGTTGGGCTTCCACATATAAAATGACAAGGAATTTCCTTTTAAAAAGCTTGCAAGGTTTATAATGAAGAAAACCAGCACTTTACTGAGATACAAAAGAAAACTCAAGGAAATGGCAACTATGTTCCTGGCCAGAGAACCATGAATTTTAAGTAATTTCCAGGTTTAGTGGAACTCCAATCAAAATCTCAATGGAACTTTAACAAAAGAGAAATCGATGAAATCATTCTAAAGGTCAGCTGGAGACAATCATTTTGAAGTATTTTAAATGAAGAGTAATTACTGGGAACTTGTCTAATTAGTATGAAGCTAAGGTGAGGAAAAGAGCAAATATCAGTAAATTTTAGCCAAGATAAAGTTACAAAACAATTCTTGGAAGAAATACAAGTGGCAAAAATTTGAAAAAAGTCCAACCTCTTTAGTAATTTTTATATTAAAATAAAAATTTTGGAGGGGCCTAAGTAGTTAGCAAAGATTTTGAAAAAGGAAAAAAATCAATGCAAAGAATTAATAAGTGAAAGTTTTATGATAAGCAATTCAACAATAAGTATCAAAGATATTTGAAAAGTCCTTAACTGCAAATTTTAAGATTCTACCTTCGAGGCTCTACTTAAGAAAGTAAACGCATTTAGAAATTTTTATACAAGGATGTACTGCTCATTAATAGCAAAGCATTGCAAAAGCATAGTGTTTAAAATAAGAGGATGAATACATTAAATGTACTGACATAAAACAGTAATATTCTGAACCTGAAAATATAGGGGGGAAAATAGGGTAATCAACTATGTACAGAATAAAATCTAAACTATGTACAAAGGATTGAGAAGATGTACCCCAAAAGGAAAAGAATTCTTACCTGAGTAGTATGATTTTGGGTGATTTTTATTTACCCATGAATGCCATCTGAATTTTTAAAATGCTGTAGTTATGTAAAAGGGCTTAGACAAGGAAATATCAAGTAAGGAAAATGGAATAGATGAAGTGAAAGAAATTTAATAAAATGAATCATCATTACATTTTCTTTGGGCTTTTTGGTAGCGTTATGATGAGACTACATGATGATTAAGTTCCACAATGACTTGTGAGAACTGGAATTTCCTTACCAAAGGGATTTTAGTCTGCAATGGTTGTCATCATCATTTAAAAATTTGATATAGAACAAAGCTGGTTAGAATTAGTAATTTTTATGTAAATGTGAGAATTGATGGTTCTGTAATTTCTTGTGACTTATTTTAAGCATGTGGGTGTCTTGTGGAGTAGAAGGCCAAGGTCCCCCTGGACATCCACTTAGCTGATGTCCTGAGTCAGCTAACAATCGTCACGGCTCCAGTCTCCAGGGTGAGTCAGCTGGTGGGAACTGGGGAGGTCTTCAGCTCTTTTCAGATCTGAGGCTCTGTTTTAAATGTGAAGCCTAGCCACGTTAGGATGTCCCCTTTTCAGACAATGGAGAGTTGGCTCCAAGGGCCTTCTTTCTTCCTCAAATAAATGATGCAGCCTTTCCTATTCTTGGGCATAAAATCATGCCTCATTGGAACATGAGGTGTAGGGTCGACTGGGGCTTTCTTACCTGTCAGAACCTTCCATTTTAGTCAATGACAGTGGATGAGCAAGGTCAGCAGAGAATACCAGAATTCTGGCCGGAACTTCACCACTCGATTGCATTTCCTTCTGGTGCAGAGATATCCAATTGCCTTACCTGCTGTGACATAATAGGAAAGTGTCACTTACACGAAATCTTATGTCTTACTTTTCAAGAAGACATCTATCCTGCTGTTGTAAATTATTTAAACAGCTCTTGAGAAATTCTACTTTTACAGCATTTACTGAGAATTCTTTTTGACCTTCAACTTGATATGCAGCTATTGTTGCAGTGATTTCCCAGGTGCCCAGAAGCATCTGGTGTTGTGAGGAGCCCAGACTCAGGACTGTATTTGACAGTCTGCCATCTTGCCGTTGTTTTGACACTTGATTACCACACAGTGGCAGAGCATTCATGTAGAAAGGAAGGAGAGACAGAAGTTTTTGACAGGCACATCATCTATGAAATGCTGATAAGTCTGTGAGAGGGATATCTAAGGTCGCCCTGGGTCAATTCACATGAAAGAGATTAGTCACTTCCCGGTGTAGCCAGATGTGAGATGATCTTGGCTTGGTTAGCTATGCATGAAGGGACTTCTTTGGAGACAGGTTTGGGAAGGAACAGCTGCTATTTGATAGGCTTCCATGGCCTGTGATAAGTTTCTAATGAGAATAAGAATTTTAGGGCCACTCTGAATGCAAAAAATCTGAAGTGATATATGTAATGGAACAGTAAAGAGGTCTGAGGTCCTAAGTTGTGTTTTGTTACTCATTTTTAAATATTACTTGTAAAATGTAGACATTGCAAAAACTATAAATCAATCGACTTAAGCAGAGAGTTGCAAGCAAAATAAATGAATGGAGGTGCTGAGTTGGGCAGCCATTTGTTGCCCTGAAGGAATGCGGTTATAGTGTTTCCATTTCTTTAGACTTCCTAAAAAGAAGCTCAGATTCCATATGAGATCTCCACGTTTGAAAGATGGGCAGCTGGTTCAACCTTGTGCCAATATACTATGGAAGTCCAGCAAAACAAGTCAGAGTGGACAAATTAAGTCTCTTGACTTCCAGTGTGTGTGACTTCCAGGAAGCAGACCCCTTCATTTTTCCTATGAGAAATGTCATGGACTCAAGGTCCATGTGCCTCCCCACCCCCAAATTCATATGTTGAAACCCTAACTGCATTCTGACAGTATTAGGAGAAAGGGCCTTTGGGAGAGAAAGGACTCACTTCTTCCATTAGAAGCATGAAGGAGGGTAGTGTCTCCTCAGCAGGAGATGTCTGTTGGCAGTCCCTGCAGGCAGTCCTGCTTATGAGCTTGTCCTTTAATAAATGTTAAGTTTATTAATGGTGACCTATTTCCCTTTAAGTGCTGTCATTATGCTTCTAATTTGTTAGCACCTTGCACAGGAATACAGAGAATTAGGTTTGAAATGGAGGAGGAAAAAAAAAAGAAGGAAGAAGGCACCATTATAACTTCTGATTGGCAGGCAATACTCTGTTTTTTAAAGTTGATTAATTTTATCAGAATTACTTTGTACAGACACAGTGTTCCAAGTTCTGCAGTCATTATTGTTGTGTTGATTTTTTTTTAGCTCCTATTTCTTTTTAAAAATAATTCTTACATTTGAAAATGTAATTGATGGGCTGGGGCTCTAGCTCAGTGACAGAGCACTTGCCTAGCATGTGTGAGGCACTGGGTTCGATCCTCAGCACCACGTTAAAAGAATAATATTAATAATATTAATTAATAATAATATTTTGTTAAATAATGGCATGCTGTCCATCTACAATCACAAAAATTAAAAAATGTAATCGACACATAATAATTGTGCATACTTGAAGGGGGGACAGTGTGACATTTCAATACATGCTGCAATGTGTAATGGTCACTTTAGGGTAATTGGCATGTCTATAGCTGCAAACATCATTTCTTTGTATTGAGAACATTCAAAAATCCCCTTTACTAGGTGATTGATATATACAATTAATTGTCAACCACCTACTGTGCTATGGAACATCAGAAATTTCACTTTGCTGCAGAACATCAGAAGTTCTCCCTCCTATCTAACTGCACCCTCGTACCAATTAAGCATTATTTCTCTTTTCCTCCTGCCTCTCCTCTCACCAACCTCTGGAAACCAATATTCTGTTGTGCTCCTGTGAACTTCTGCTTCTTTTTGATCACATATTTACCATGCCCATAGTTACCACTGAAATAAAACTTCAGTGTAGCAAAATATTTTTAAGTTGTAAGGAGCAGCAGTTTTCATGGGAGTAATAATACTATTTGATATTTGTGTAGTATGTTAATAGTTACGATGCATTTTTACATTTATTTCCCTACTTTGTCCTCAGTGCATCTTGTTCTTTGGGAGCTATTTTGTGCTGTGACAGACATTTGAGTGAACCTTGTATTAACTGGCCTTGGGTTAAATTCCATTTCTACAGCAGAGAACACTTTCT
The DNA here is from genome assembly GCA_020662805.1 of Glaucomys volans. NCBI lineage: Eukaryota > Metazoa > Chordata > Mammalia > Rodentia > Sciuridae > Glaucomys > Glaucomys volans. Next base: position 686,595 of record JAJEJO010000236.1, read on the forward strand.
AGAAGTCGAACTCGTATGGACTGATTGTCCTCAAAATGTGCATATTGAAGCCTTAACTCTCAGTGGGCAGTATTTGGAGATGGGCCTTTAAGGAAGTAATTAAGTTTAATTGAGGTCATGAGGATGGAGACCCAATCTAATATTGTTAGTGTCCATTTTAGAAGGGACACCAGAGAGCTCGTGCTTTCTCTGTGCACAAGCAGAGGAAAGTCAGGTAAGGACACCTCAGGAAGGCTGCTATGTATGAGCCAGGGAACTTGTCACAAACCATATTTTCCAACACTTTAATCTTGGCCTTGAAACTTCCAGAATTGTGAGAAATATTTCTGCTGGTTAAGTCACCCAATCTGGGGTATCTTGTTATGGCAACCTGAGCTGACTAACATAAGACCCTGGCCACATGTGTACCATGGGGCTCTGAAGACACAGGCCATCTTGCTCACTCACTTCCTTCAGGGCTCTGCTCACCTGTCTGCTCTTTAGAGAGAACTTCACTGTCAAATGCAGCTGCCCTGTCATACCCCGTGTCCTCACTTTGTTTTATTTTCTTCCTCATATGTGTCCACTTGATACTATTTAATTTTAAAATTTTCTTTAGTAATTGTGTGCCTCTCCATTCATAATGATGGAGGCTTGGTCCATTTGCTTTATCTCCAAACCAAGAAGAGTGCCCATCACAGAGTAGGCATCTGCTAAATGTTTGTTGAATAAATGGGTCATGAGGGGATTTAATGGGATGTATATTCATAGAATTTTGGCGATTGTCTCTTTTGTACTAGTCCTAGAATTAGGGAGTCAGGATGAAATGTATGGCATATTGATACAAATTTTGTTCATGTATTTTTCAACAACAAGCATTTATTTAATTCCTCTCTACATGCTAATTGCTAAACTAGGCACATGAAAATAAGCCCAAGGACATAGAATTAATTAGAGGCTGGGTAGAGTCTATCATTTGAGAGCATCCTGATCTGGAAGCCTGATTGATCTTTCCATGAATAATTTGTCTGCTCCTTCTGCATTCCAAGTTGAAAATACATCTGAATTATTTTATTTTACTACTAATTACTACCTGTGGAGCGAAAGGGAATAGCCAGAGAAAAACTCAAGTCAATCAGAAAAGCATTTTGTGCATGTTTGGAAGGTTTATAGTTGTTACAAATCAATGTAATTAATTGAAAGACACCAAATGAACCAGTAGGCAGATATGTTTTTCTTTTTAATAAGCATGTGGAAATTTTTTGAGGTGGCTACTCAAAGGAGAATGCTGTTGCCCCTAAAAAGCAGGTAAGGGATCCCCAGTCTCTGAAGTTCCACAAGGACATGGTACTGCTGATGCACCTGCCCAGGATCAGTGCTGTCATCTTGAGAAGCCATGCTCCACTCTTCCTTTAGGAATTTGGGTGTGTTGAATACTTTGTGGGCCCCCACCATCCATCCATTCCCCATTTCCTGCTTTCCAGAAGAGCTGGCTGCAAATCAGCCTGCTCAGAAGGAGTGAATAAGGACTGTACACAATTCCTGTGCATTCTTGAGGGTTTACCACATGACTACATGAGAGGGGAATCCAAGATCCATTTTCTAGGCCAATGAGGAAACAGTTCGGAGACACTAGGAGTTAAACCAGAGAGTTCTACCATTCGTCCAGTAAATTTCCAGATGGGGTAAAGGTCAACCATAGTGGATTCGCTATGCCCACAGGTTCTTTGCAGCTCCTCTGACATCAAGGCAGGGAGTCTTTTCCCCCATTCTTGAATCCAGGTTGTCCTGTGACTCGATTTGACCAATAGAAAATGGAAGAGGTGGTACATCACTTATTGAAGTTTCTACTTTTGCCCTCTGCTGTAGTTTGGATCTGGGATTTTCCTCCAGTGTGTTGAAGGCTTGGTCCCTGGTGGCATTACTGGGAGGCAGTGGAACCTTTAGGACATGGAGCTTAGTAGCCCAGCACAAACTGAGCAGCAAATTTAAAGTTCTCAATTCAGTGATTCAATAGCTTGAAAAGGTTTATTTATTGCAAACCTGAAACACTCTGTGTGTATGTGTGTGTGTGTGTTTGTGTGTGTATGATTCCTTGAGAGAGTAATTCTTTTTATTCATTTCCTTATTTATAGATATATTAATCAATATATCTACTAAGCATCAATCTAAGGTACCAATAATGTGCCAGAGACAGTCAGGTTTTGTGTCTGGAATAAAGAAAACAACCAAATAAAAACATAAAGTAATCATGAGCAAAA